>QEIL01000034.1:0-271570 GCA_003116535.1 Paecilomyces niveus
GAGCTCCCTAGGTAAACAGACCTCTAGGAGCTACACCACCTCTTTCCCTTCCTTTCTTCAAGATTTAATGTACTCGTAGAGTGGCCTAGCTAGTTGAATAAACTACCTTGAGACCGTTACAGTCATATTCATTTTTAGATAGAGCGGCGATAGTTCTACCCGTGTTGAGCTAGCGTGGCGTTAACGACACTTTGGGCCCCGACGTAGTACTTTATTAATCCAATTGAAAACATAACTGCACCGACAAATTATTTATCTAGATATTTGTGTCCTGAATACAGGTTTGTTAACTGAACAAATATTCTAAATTTCCGGAAGAGATCACACTTGAAATGCCATCACGAATCGGAAATTTTTCGATTTCTATGTCTATTATTGACTATTCGCGTTTTCATGCAATTCCATGTCGGTCACTGTCCACTATGACCAGGAGAGGGCAAGGCTCTGAAACAAAACCTTTAGGTATCATCTCTTTATTGTGGTAAATGTCGACTGCTCACTAGGTTTTAGATTGTGATTTAGGGGATCTCTACTCCTAATCCATAATCGCGAGGCTCTTCCTTTTTTTCATCGTACTTGCTCTGATGAATGTGCAAGCGAGATCAATGATGTTTTATTTGTTCCTAATAGAATGAACCAACAATCTAAAACAGACATTATCAGAGCGAAGCCAATCGGCGGCGGCTTGACTACATTCCGCGATGTATTGACATCAACGCGCAAAGCTTCAGGGTTACCGTGTTCTGTTACCTCTCTGAGTCAATTAGATATCGAAGGCAGCGATTTATCTAATAATTCAGCTTTTCTAATAGCAAGCAGCCCTCAAGGATTTATCCCTAGACCTCGTAACGGCGTTGCTCGCTCTTCCCGCTTCCCGTGCCTTACGCTCCGAACTTGGTTTTGGGTCTACCCATACCCATTCTTGGCGGGTAATTGGGTCAGAATACTACCCGGGGGTCGGGTTTGGGTATCAGAAATGAAAACTTGGGTACCCAGCTGGGTATTTGGGTACCCAAAATACCCAAGAAAATACTGCCAATCGATGATTTGAGATAGAATCCTGTTACTTGAATGTTTTATGCTAGTCTATTCTGTATTTTTAGGTATTTCACTTTCATGTATAATTGATACTGGCTAAGATAAATGATTTAAAAAGAAGAAGAAGATAAATTAGTCTTATTTGAATTAAATCAATTATAAGACTAATAGTCTCTCAGCAGAGGGTAATCTTAGGAAGAAACGCCATTTATTCTAAAGCGTTCTTTGAAGCAACCCGGTAATGCTCAGCCAGCACTTCCATAGTGACACAGTTCAAGCCTTTCACGATGAATTCCATGATTAACGAACAAATCAAGAAATACCAGCACAGCTTCACCGGTGTACGCTTCGAATCTGTCGGAATATTGCAACAGTTCGAGGACGAAGAGGGTAAGACACGGAAAGAGAAAATAGACGAGGATGAGCTTTGCCATGACTGTGTAGAAGAAGGAGGAGGCGTTAGAAGTTTGGTCTCCTGGGTTAGAAGTCTGTGCGTGTTTCATAACCATGCCTGGGACAGCTTGGAGGCTTGAATACAGATGATAGTTGCGAACTTGGGATGTGGTGGTAACCAAATGCGAGGGAGAAGTGAAAGGTAATTCTGTTAAGGATATACAACCAGATGAAATTGTCCGTGTTGCATCAAGACCCATGGACCTGGGAAGTCATCCAAGCAGTTTAATGGTTAGTATTACGATGTAACCCGGATTTTACTCCCTTCAGTGCGATGGCTGCGCCTTCCGGAAAGTCACTAAGCCGATACCAGTGCCACCTCATCTCAATTTCACGACAGCATCTTTCTCAGAGCCGGATAGTGCTCACAGCCACAAAAATAATCAAGCAGTGTATTGAGAGATATACAAGCATCTGACTTACATCACAACTAAGAATTGAGCAACTTTATAGCTCTGTTAGTAAACAGATCTGAACTCAAGATTCTTTCACTTAAGTCTTTCGGATCTTAATTCCGAATATAGAATTTATTAAAGAAGCCTCTCTGCAGTGTAGTAAAATAGTGTAGTCAGCAGCTGTCAGGGAAGATTTTGGTGCAGAAAGTTAACATTGAACCACAGGTAGCTCTCAAACATCTCCTCTGTTAATGATGCAAGTCGGATCTATTGCTTCCTCGTGACTTGTAACAATTGCACCTTCCTAGGCGCAATTCTCCCAGAAGTCCATCAGCCACACCTCAAGTTCACGACCATTATCCTTCTCAAACTCTAAAATCTTCCTCGAACAGTTGGTTCAAGTCTCAAAACTGTAACAAGAAGTCTGTGAATTATTCGAGCACATCTGAGCCACAACTATGCCATCTCACAATCAAAAGCCTACATACTCTCTTACCTTTTACTCATACGTGGCACACGTTATCTTTATCTACTTCATTATCCCATGGTTTCCTTTGATTGTCGGGATTCTCCATGCCGCCAAGCATGGATTCTCTGAGTTTTTCAAAGCGATATTCTTCTCGACGATATTAGAATGCTTGATGAAAGCTATTATTTGTGTCTTTCTGGAAGTGTTTAAAGTTCGGGAGGTTCTGGCCCAACATTATAAGTCAACTTTCAGAAAGAATCTCTGAGCTCCTAAATATCGAAACGTCGAGCTCCCTTTTATAGTACGTCGCTATTAAAACTTCCTTGTTGAAGCTATTGCTAGTTAGCTAATAGGGAGAAAGGGTCCGAAAAGAACAACCCACCGTCCGAGCCGTCGCCGCCCGCGCCCACTTTCTTACCCTGAACCCCGAACCCCCGCCCCCGGATCCCCCTAGTATGTTGGCCCCCAGCCGTTGAGGCTTCTGTATGCCCGACGATACGTGAAAATTCGGCCGAGATTATATCGCTCGACCGGCTTGGACGGCAGCCAGGGTACAGCGATGCTGAATTCCTGCGCCTTGCTAGGTCCTAGCGTCCTCTTGTAAGATCGGCTGTGTTGTCCGCGATGGGCGTTTCTGTAGCAAGCTGGGATTGCATAGTCGAGCCTACGATTGCCATCTTAGCTCATCTGCTGCCACGTAGATATTTCATACTTGAATCTACGTATTTTCTTTACCATTCCTCCGCCCCATGGAAACCCTTATGAGCCCAGTTCTGAGGAAAGAGTTACTCCTGGGTAAGAGTTCAGAGACGAAGCTATGAAAGAACAGCCATGGAGACGAGACGCCTCCCCCGCCGACGGAAGCATCATCCGCAGACTTGGATCCATGTGAGTTCTATCCCCCTGTGAACAGACTTTATGGAATAGGGGCGAGGAAACTGACGAGCTCCGTAGTGAATGTTACCAGATAGCCCTCCAGAACCTTGACCAGATGCGAGGCATCATACTGTCATGTCGATACGCGCTGCCGGTACGGCTTGTTCCTCACAACTTGCAGCATGAACTGATCAGCACTTTTGAGAGAGCCGTTGCTCGGGTCGTCCTGAAGCATCCACACATGCATGTTGGCCTCGTGGGTGAGGATACCGACAAACCCTGTAGGGTCCGTCTGGACAGCATCAATCTTGAAAACTATATTGAGTGGCGCATAGTGAGGGCAGGCGCCGGCGACTTCCAGAAGGTATTCCTGAATACCTCCTACCAACAGCTCGATACCAAGTTCACCAACTACCGGACCACGCCAGGATGGAAAATCAAGGTACTCCGCCAGGAGGGTGCAGACTTCATTGAAGTCCTCCTTGTTTTCAACCATACTAACATGGACGGTGGCAGCGCAAGAACATTTCACCGGGACTTACTTCAGAGTCTTCACGATGATCCTCAGACACTGGAAGATGATTTACTCAGAAACCATGTTCTGACACTCCGGGAGAATTCAACTGCGACGCTTAGCCCGCCTCCGGAAAACCTTGTTCGATTTCCAGTGGAAACGAGAGCTATGCTCAAATTCTTGCAAGAGGAAGTTCGAACGCCAGCAGCCGAGTATGCGAGAAGCCCGACGCAGGCGCACTGGGCCCCAATTAAGACAGCACCATTCAAGACACAATTCCGCAGCATTACTGTCCCGAATAGTCTGCTTTCGAAGCAGGTGCAGGCTTGCCGCCGCCGCGAGACCACTCTTACGGGTCTTCTTCACGCACTCATCCTGGTCTCACTCGCGCCTCTCCTCGAGCCATCGAAAGCGCCGGCATTCGGATTCTTGACGGCCATGGACCTGCGGCGCTTTCTGCCTTCAAATCACCCTTCGTACCCGTGGTTCGAGCCGGAGCGGGCCATGTCGAACTACGTGACAATTGTGAATCACATCCTCGACGAGGATTTTGTGGCCCAGATCCGTTGTAAGAATTCACCCTATGCGTCGGAGCACTTCAGATTCGGGGTGCTTATGGATCTTATGTGGTCGGCAGCGAGAAAGGTGCGCCGCGACATCGAGACCAAGCTAGACCAAGGAACCGGGAACGGCAAGCCCAAAGCCTGAACCAGGTTCCACTTGGTCCATCACCCGTACTCATGTGTGCCAATGTAGTCTCTTCTGCTATTGGTATCTCCATCGCCGCCGTTAAGGGAGGAGATCTCATCATCACTTGTACCTGGCAAGACTGCGTCATAGACGTCAACCTGGGAGAGGCCTTCGTGACAAATTTGGAGAGGTGGTTGAAATTCACGGCCCGATCAGGATGACTGGCCAGCTCCAGGGCATGGCTCAGCTATTCGGCCCCCATGATCAATTGTCGTGCGCATGTTATTTTAGATAGTACCTTAGCACGCATGAATTTCGTCAACATTAGCTCTACCATAGGCAGAGTTCCTTTGTGATTCCTCCGACTTTATGCTCTTTTCCATTGAAGTGCAAAATCGACCATCGCCTTTGGAATGTAGCGTCGTAACACGATTGTATGTCTTTGGCGGACTGCCAGTAGGATTTCTGCCACACCTTCCCCGATTAGGTCTATTGTATCACACACTGAGGATATCAGTTTAGCTAGCTCCTAGAATAGATAATAATTCAAGCATTCTTCAAGCTTCAGGATCCTAGAGCCGAAATATGTCTCTACCCAGTAAACTTATTCGACACGTACACCTTAGAAGGAGTTCCTACGAACCCCTGAGAAGTCTTATTTAGTCTTAGTTGCTACTAGTAATATCTACCGCTAACTAGACCAATCATATAGTCTTATAGGTCGCTTCGGCCTACTGAGGTCAGAAGAATCCTGACTTCTGATTGGTGATAAGGTTTGGGACGACTTTGCACTTCGTGCCGTTGAGTTCACCCTCGTGCTCTACTACGGTATAGTACGATTCCACGAGTGTATTTCTAACAGAATGTACCTTTTCAATTCATTCGACGCTCTCAGCAGGCTTAGCACCGAAACGACGAAATTGGCGTCAGAAAGGCAGAGACGCAGCCATTACCACGGAACATTAGTCCCATCATACTGGTTATTTCCCTTGGCCTTCTCCCAACCCTTGACCAAAACCTTTGGCATTTGCCCATTAAGTTCCTGCCCTGGTCTAAAAATGATATCCAATGAAGCCTTGGCGCCCTGCTCGGGAGTCAAATCTGCCATCTCGCCGCCGCCAAGATCTGTTTTCATCCACTAAACAACAATTTCAGTATTCGACATTGTAGAGACAAAAGGGAGAGTGTACATACGCCAGGGCAGAGTGCCATGAACGTGAAGCCTTCCTTTTCGTAATCGAGAGCGTACTGGACGGTGAGGGCGTTCATTGCTGCTTTCGAGATCTTATAGGATGGGGCGGGGAGGTAATGGGCCGCACGAGCTAGCGTAGTGGAGCCCAGGGTGGTTGAACTTGGTCTCGTTAAAGCTGAGAAGAGGTTAAAGGGTGATTATCGTCTTACATATTGGCAACTTTCTTGAGGGTACCCTTCTGTAAAAGTGGGAGAAATGTTCGAGTCACCCAGTGGACGCCAAGGACATTAATGGTAAAGCTTTCTTCGAGATTATCCCTAAGGACGTTAGCCGATCGATCTCCTGATTAGGGTTAGGCAAAGAAAAGCTCACATCGATTTTACTCCGTCGGGAGCATATTGGCATACTCCGGCATTGTTGATCAAAACGTCTAGTCCCTTGCCTTCTAATTTTGCTTCGACTTCGGCTGCTGCTTGCTTTATGGATGCTTCGTTGGTAACATCGAGTTTGACAACAACGACTCGACCATGTGAATTCTTGGCAAACTCCTCTAAGGTGGGGGAATCTCCTCGTGCAGATGCAATGACAATGCTAACGTCTGAGGCTGGGAGGGAAGCAAGTTGGCGGGCGAGTGCTAGTCCGAAGCCTCTGGAGGCACCAGTAATGAGGAATGAAGCCATTGTGATTGTGATGCTTAAAGACAGATCGCGTTGTGAAGTGGGCCTTTTATGCTAAGGTCAAAGAGTGCTGAGTGGTGGGGAGAATGTTAGAGTATGTCAATATTAACAGATCTTAAATATAGAAATCTAAGCTAGGGAGTGGGTGTACCCCGCTCCGCCCTCTCAGATACATTTGTAAGCCGGGCGCCGTTTTATGGTTTCATGCTGAGTTGGGCTGACAGCTCGGCGGGGTCCCAATGATGCTGAGTTTTTTTGGGACCCCGCTCACCTATTTAACATATATTCAGACCACGTTGAGCATCTGCACTAGGGCTATATTACCATAGAAAGTTAAGTGTAGCCCTATTCAAGGCATATACTAGGCATATGCAAAGTATATACATAGTACATTCGAAACAGCCCTAGATTATATAATAGAAAAAAAGAAAATAACACAAGATAGAGAAGCAGAGAAGCAAGATAAAGAGCAATATTAATTTAAATTAAGATTATATACTAAAATAAGCTAGGTTAAATATATAAATATCATCTTATTCATACATATACTCAGCATATGCCCAGCATACGCCCCGACCGAGGAGGGTGCCGCACTATATGCTAAACCTAACAGGTCAGCGTGGTCCAACTGCATTAAAGGGGTTCAAAATCTATGTTGGGACCCTGCTGAGTTCGCAGCCGAAATCTTCGGGCACTTTACCAGCCGATGGACCGACACCCGATGCCCGAAATTGGCATTGCGGCACAAATTGCACTGGGGTGGCGCACACTAACACCTTCCCATGGGGTTAGTGTGCGGGTCGGCCCGCAGGTCCTTGCTCAACCTCGACCCAACTGGCTGTTCACCCATGACCCCCAGGCCTACGCATATGAGGGGTTTGAAACGGCGGCCAACGCAGTTCTAACTAATTGTTCATACAAGCCGCGAAATGTACCCGGGATTTTTGGGGAGAATAAAACTACAGTACGTCAACTCTACCAAAATAAAAATAAAAGCTACCGAGGCGCTCGAATATCTGTTTTTACGGGGGTTATAAGCACCATCTATGGAAACAGCAATCGACCACTGTACCCTGCAACCTGCAAAACAACTGGTAAAGCGAGACCGTGTTATGTATCTCCTAACTCCGCCGGACATTGCACGGCCTTAAGTGGGGTACCCCGCTAATGGGCAAGCTTGCCGCTGGTTTGATTGGCACTTGCAGATCTGCATGGAGCCGTCGAGGGGCATCTTGTAACATGCTTTATTCGGAAAAGTCTCTGGCCACAAAGAATGTAAAATGCCAAGCTACCAAGCCACTAGGTACTCAATGCAAGCCAAGATGGTGTAGTTATATGTATATGTATTACACATCTCTATATGAATCATGCGACATTGTTTCGTACATGAAATATAACTAGCGTGTTCAATCACGATGCTAATTATGCAGCCAAGATTTTACATTCTGGGTGGCCAGAGACTGAAAGGCTCAATTGCATGCAGCTTCTCCTTTCCCCTTATCCCCTAACTCCGGCGCTTCAAAGGGTTATGTTTAAAGAAGATGGTCTAGCCTAGCTCAGAAGATGAATAGTTTCATGCCGCGAATCGGTCAGCATCCATCTAGAAAATGAAGATGGTAGATGCTGAATTCGTCGACCCTGTTCCGAAGCGAGGCTCGCTTCATGAGAAGGATCGGTCGGAACTCCAGAATACGAACGGAGCAGAGCACTCGTCAGTCTCAGATGCCGATGAGGGTGACTACCCCACAGGTTTTCGACTGCTCTTTGTGGTGGTTGCTTTGATCTTGGCCATCTTCCTGACCTCGTTGGATTTTGTGAGTTACCGAAGTTCTTGAGAGGCCCAGTAAAGTTGAGATATACTAATAGGCACCTTTCTTCTTATTAGACAATTATTGCGACAGCTATTCCGCGAATTACCGACGACTTCCATAGTCTTTCTGATGTGGCTTGATATGGCTCGGCCTTCTTCCTGGTTACTGCTAGCTTTCAAACAGCGTGTATGTTCTATCTCCTCCCTGTCGCCAGTCGCTGCTGACAGGAATGGATAGGGGTAAAGGATTATGGCTTTTTTAGCCTGAAGATTACCTTCCTGCTAGCCCTCTTTCTTTTCGAAATTGGGAGTCTGATCTGTGGGGTCGCCCCTTCATCGGTGGCACTAATCGTTGGCCGCGCGATCGCAGGGCTGGGTGCCGCCGGCCTGAACACAGGCTCGTTCACCCTGATTGCCTTCTGTGCGCCGCCGAAGAAAAGACCCATCTTTACGGGGTTGATCGGTCTCTCATACGGAATTGCATCCGTCGTAGGGCCACTCCTCGGTGGTGTTTTTACGGACTCGGTCACATGGAGATGGTGTTTCTATATCAATCTACCCGTGGGGGCTGTGTCTGCTTTCTTCATTGTCTTCTTCTTCCAAAGCCCAGCTGCTTCGAAAACTAATGACAACAGCACTTTGCAGTCAAAATTCTTTCAGATGGACCCTATTGGAACTGGTTTGGTGTTGGCCTGTGTCACTTGTTATATCCTCGCGATGCAATATGGGGGTGAGAAGTATCCCTGGAACAGCTCAGTAGTGATTGGCTTGATTGTCGGCTTTGTGCTGATTCTAGCTGTTCTTGTTGGGTGGGAACTATACATGGGCGAAAAGGCGATGTCCCCTCCTCGCCTGGTAAAGCGTCATGCAGTGCCTTCAGCTGTGGGCTTCTTCTTCTTCGGCTCATACATTGTGATCATCTACTACCTGCCCACCTACTTTCAAAGTATTGACGGCGTGTCTGCTATCGGGTCGGGCGTTCATAACCTGCCCTTCATCATCGCAGTATCCATTTTCACGGTTGTTAGTGGCGTCTTAATCTCCGTGACCGGCTATCCCGCACCGTTTGTTGTAGGGGGAGCTGCAATCGCCACGGTCGGATGTGGTCTAATCTATACGTTCAACATCGGTACCGGTGCAGGGAAATGGAATGGCTATCAAATTCTAGCTGGCGTCGGCAACGGACTCGGGGTTCAAGTACCTATGATTATGGCGCAGGCAAATACTGATGCAATTGACATGGCGGCGACAAGTGCAATTCTCATGTGTAAGTTCTCATATTCCTCTGGATACTACTCAAGCTATTCACAACTCTCGTCCTATAGGCTTCCAAACTATCGGTGGTGCCTTCATGCAAGCCGGTGCCCAAGCCGCGTTTGCCAATCGGCTACTGGGTGAACTGCCCAACACCGCACCGGATGTTGACCCTAGTGCTGTGGTAGCGGCTGGAGCAACAGAGCTCAAATCCTTTGGCTCAAGTCTCGGGGGAGTGCGTATTGCGTACATGAGGGGCCTGAAAGTGACATTTGCATTTGCATGTGCTTCAATCGGAGTGGCCTTCATTCAGCACTGTTCTCTCGGCGGAAAAGAATTACGGGCGAAGCAGTCAAGAATGCCATGGCGGCTGCCGCCTAGATCAGATCTCATGAGATTCTCGCCATTCACAAAATGCTAGTCCTGTCAGCCTGGGGCATGGTTGTAAGAAGGTTTTGTATGCTTATTGTATTGGTAATTGACAGACATTCAGTCTTTTTCTTTCCTGTCTCTCTCTCTTTCTTTCTTTCTTTCTTTCTTTCTTTCTTTCTTTCTTTCTTTCTTTCATTTGGATATAAAACCTTTAGATTGGTTGATACTAGAACTTCTGGCATGCCTTTCCCAACTATCTCGACAAGCTCATTTTCATGCACAGAGAAAGAAGCCTGATACTGTTGTATCAGGCTACGGAGCAGGAGAAAAAGTACAACATCAAAAACACAATGGATCATCTAAAACAAACATTTGCCCAATGCAAGCTGGAATCTCGTGCTGCGCTGGTGACATACGTCACGGCGGGGTTTCCCACTGCTTCAGAAACACCAGAGATCATGCTGGCCATGGAAGCTGGTGCTGGTGGTATTTCCCTTGCTCAAACGGATTTAGATCAGAGATACTGACACAGTGAAGATATCGTTGAATTAGGACTCCCATTCGCCGATCCAATTGCAGACGGACTAACAATCCAAAAATCAAATCTCCAGGCTATTGAGAATGGCGTTACCGTTTCTTCGATGCTGCAGATGGTGAAGGATGCCAGAGGGCGAGGTCTGCGCGCTTCTGTTCTCTTCATGGGCTACTATAACCCCATCATGAAGTACGGAGAGTCGAAACTACTGGGGGACTGCCGCGGCGCAGGCGTAAGCGGATTCATAATTGTGGATTTACCGCCTGAAGAGGCAGTGAGGTTTAGGGGGGGCTTGTGCTGCTGCTGGGTTGGTATTCTCTCTTAATATTTGTATAGAAGGCTAATGGTGCAGGCTATCCTACATCCCGCTCATCGCGCCCTCCACCACCGAAGATCGAATGAAAACATTATGTTCAATTGCAGACTCGTTCATCTACCTCGTCTCCAGAATGGGCGTCACCGGCGCCACAGGCTCACTAGACACCGAGCTTCCCACTCTCATGAAAAAAAGTCAAAGATCTATCAGGAAACGTTCCCATCGCAGTCGGCTTCGGAATCAGCACCCGCGACGTCACCTCCATCGCCGACGGCGCCGTAATCGGCAGCGAAATCATCACGCAGCTCGCGAATGCGCCAGCCGGCCACGGAGCAGAAAGAATAAAAGAGTACTGCGCAAATATCACACAAAGAACAGTCACCTCATCCTCATTCTCATCCCCTCCCCATCCTTCTCTCCCTACCTCCACCATCCCCGCACACCCAAAACCTACGCCCCAACCCACACCCCCCCAAAGACAGTCAGGCCAATTCGGCCCCTCCTCCCTAATGACCTGTCTCTCCGAGCTCGAATCCGGCTTCTCCTCCGCAATCGCCTACGCCGAATTCTGGGCCGAGTTCCGCTCCTGTTGCCCTTACTTGGCTCAGCGATGGATGTGGAACGAAGCACAGCAGTTGCGAAGCAGATACGTTTCATTCGATCTGAATGCTCTTATTCAAATCGCAGAGAAAGCCGCGGGAGACAATGTAGTTTGCGTCAACGTCTCGAAGCTACCGGAAGGGAATTTCAAGAAGGCGTTTCTTGTTACCATGCGGGACGGACTGGAGCTAGTTGTTAAGATCCCAAATCCCAACGCAGGACCTAGCCACTATACAACCGCGTCTGAAGTGGCGACGATGCAATATGTGCGAAGTCCCGGTCGATCGGGATAGCTCATTTGGACTAGCATCATTAAAGGCAAGGGAAAATCTTCAACTTCCTGTCCCTAGAGTTCTCACTTACTGTTCCCGAGTTATGGAGAGTAAGCTAGGATATCGTCCTGGAGAAGGCTCAAGGTACTGAGCTTAGCCGCATGTGGGAAAGTCTTAAGCCGCGGGACAAACTATCTATCGTGAAACAAATTGGTTCCATCACTTCCACACTCTCTAGGGCAGGGTTTCCATTTCATAGTTCATTATACCTTCGTGGGGACATCTCACAGTCTGAAAGCATCAAATTTGACGATACTTTGCCAATCGGACAGACGACAGGGAGAGCGTGGTCTGATGATAGACGAGGTGAGGTTGATGTTGATAGGAGCCCCTGTAAGCTACCCCATCTCCCCACGAAGTACACATTAGGTTGATCGCATCTTGTACTAGGGACAAGTACGAACAACACCATGAACGTGTTGGTTAAGCGAGAGCTAGCCTGTTTGAACAAATTTTCAAAGTTTCCTCGAGATTGCAAGCAGGGTCTTTTCAACGGGCCTGGTGGTTATCATCCAACAAAAGAAGCAAAGTTATCTGTTCTACAAGATTTTCTCAAGATATACCAATATGTCATACCAAAAGGTGGTGGATTCAATGCGGGCATAATCTGGCACAACGATCTACGCACGGACAACATTTTCGTCGACAAAGACAATCCCACCAAAATAACTAGTATTATCGACTGGCAAACCGTCCCTATTTACCCAATGTTTCTTATCGCCCATCATCCATCACTTATAGAGTATGACGGCCCGAAGCCAGAACGATTCGTTCAGCCTAGCCTTCCAGAGAATATCGAAGAGTTTAATTCTAGAGACAAAAAGGCTGCTGGGGAGCTATTTCTTACACAGACACTCTGGCTTCACTATGAGACACAAGTCTATAAGGAAGCTCCGGACTTGCTTCATGCATTAAATATCAGGAAACATTGCAATTCGAGCTATTAAGACTAATAGGGTCAATATTTGACGATGGAGAACCGCATGTCCAAAAGCTTCTCGCTAATGTCGCGAGAGATGACATCTGGAAACAGTTAGTTGGAGAAGATGATCACGGTAATCCAAGTATCCCATGCCCCTTGAACTACACAGAACGTGATTTAGTTAAACAGAGTGAGGAGTACGCCAAATGGGAGAGAGACGTCGAGAGGAAAGCGCGGGTGATTGATGAATTAGGAGCGTACACAGGCTGGAATGGAGCTGTATCTCCTGGTGATTATGACGAAGTTGCTAGGAGACTTAATCTTTCCAAAAAGATTTTTTTAAATCGGGAATCGAGAACTCCAGAGGAACGGGTGTTGTGGGAGAAGGCATGGCCTTTCGAGGAAAACCCCAGTGAATGAAGAGGCACTCGGTCGTAGCATGTCGTCAAGCACACTGATGTATACGCAATCTACCGACCAACCGAACATCCTGGACAGGGTGGATCATTCCGCTCTTTGTTCTTCTCCTTCCTTCAACCATGTCACACGCAACCTGTCCCTCACAAAACCATTCTCATCAAAGCCGCTTGCCAGAGTCTCCAAGTCGTCAAGGCCAATATCCACTTCCTGCTCGCCCGCCACCTAAAAGTGTGCCGGTGTCAATGGGCCTCCAAACACTCTATCAGGAAGAAACCAGGGTTCAGTTCAAATATATTGGAGCTCAAAAATTAAGTAAACAATTGATCAGCTACATATTAAGGCTAAAATAGAGTTCTTGAATATACCTTGGTTTTAGCCTGCACTCTGTACAACCCTATTCAGTCTTACTTTTTTTTAAAATTATACTCCAGTATATTTGGAGTGAACCAAGGCTTCTTCCCGGATATTGGTCCGAGAATAACCTTGTTATTTTTGACCAAAATCGTCTCTTATCTCTTCTCGCTTTAGCAGAAGTTCTATCTTTTCAATAAACTATAGTATATCCTTCTTGGAGTTTCCTTCGGTCTCACTGCGACCATACCGAATTTATGAAGTCCGATGCGGTTTCAAGCGACTGGTTGACTATATATCTCCATCTTCACATGTTATAGGTACAGAATTAAATATACAACATAGTAATATACCTTCGAACAGCCAAAAAAGGAAACTAGCGTTGGCATTGAGTTGAGTTAAAGCTCAACTCCACTCGCCAAGACCTCAAATTTGCGACTCAAGTCAACGAGTTGAGGCTAAATGACCTGACTCCTTAATCCTTCCCAGACCAACTAGTGGATATTCAGCTATCAGATCCTAGAGGCGTGATAATATTGAAGGCCTGGTGAATAAGGAAGACCACAAGGACCGGGAAACTAATATCTAGTATATACAATTGCCTAAAACGGCAAGCTAAATAGCTTCAGGTGCGGTTAAAGGGGGGGGGGGTTATTTTGTGAGCCTGCCTACAGGCAGAGAGCTCCTGACGGAGTTTACCCACACCTTCCACATTAGGTTAGAGCCGCGCACCACTAGGACATCAATGTAGTACACATGTTGTATAGGCTGATCCGAAATGGAGAACCAAAGGGATATTACTAAGAGACGCCAAATTGTTGCTTAGCCAAACGTCAGTTATCAGAGAGGGTAGAAAGCCTGAATAGGGATCCGAGGATCCATGCTAACTGTATCGGATTACCTAGCCATTAGGCGAGGACGAACGGCAAACCTGGGATACCTGCACCCACGGGTATCACGGGTCTCCAACATCAGTTACCACAATACAATCTGGTCATACCAAGCTCAGGAACCAAATATGAGAGATACGGAAGTCCAGCACTTCTCAATTCTACCACATATCATGCTCCTAAACTGGAGTTGCCTTCCTTTGCCAATCATCGCACAAACTACCTACGAAGGTCACAGAAGACAAAGCTGATAGCGTAAATCTGAGAGTACCTCAGTAGAAATGGCCGAGAGGATTCCACGTAGAATATGACTGCTTATCCAGAAGTAAGAAGCAAGGTTGAATGCTGGGATTTAGAGTACAACGACGGCACAATACCGGTTGAACCCATTATTGTAAAGCTATATGCTTTTTTTAGGAGAGAAACTCTTTGCTATTGAGCGTTGAACATTAATCTAGAATAATTATGTTGATCATCCAGCCGTATCGAGTCTTCAGTGTCAGGTTCTAGAGAGTTTTCCAGTCACAATGGAATAGTTATCAAGGCGGGCTGCTGAGTAATTGTCGTGAAGTACATCTCAACGACAGCATGTCTCACGCCTGGATATTGATTCGCCAGCTATGAGCTTACATAGACAAAATCTCCTTATAAATGAAAACATCACATCGCGTCGGAAGCCGCCGAATATGAAAAGGGGTGGCGGTGTCTAACTGTCTTGTCCCGAATCGCCGCCAAGAACCTCGCAGAAAGCAGCCATCTCTTGAGCCTAGAACTACGCAAACTTGGTCTCGTGCTATATCACGGAAGATAAATTCAAGCGGTCCGAAGAGGGCGTGACACGCGCCTCCGTTGATTTATTTATAGAATTCTTGTGATATCCCCGCAACTCCGCAATGATCATATGTCATAAGTGGCAATCCCGCCACCAGGTGCCCCTTGCGTGACTTTCCACTCTTAGTAAGGAATATATATTCCCCTGTAAGCATATTAATGCTTGTGCGAATTCTATTGATACTTTTCATTCTTTGTCATAATATTATTAAGTTCGCGAGCATCTGTGATGAAGCAAGCTAGCACTCGACGCTTAACGTTATCTACATACCACTGTCTCGGAGCCAACCGAAAACCTACAACTTCAGAAGGCATCAAAAGACCTAGAGATACTTATGAAGTCGTCATTAGTTACACACAAAGATGACAGAACCACTTCGACTCCGTGACAGACACCCAGTTCCCTCTGCACAGGACATCCCAACACTTCATTCAACCGCTCAAGCCACTAAGCGCAACGCTTCGTATACATCACTAGCTACACTATCCCCTGAGAAATCAGGATCAAAAAGTTCATGCTGTAAACCTGTCGACGAACTTCGACACTATGACCAAGAATTGAAAGCTGGCTTGACTCAGCTTCTCAACGAGGGAAGGGCCAAATCGAACATGCAAGGTCGGAGGTTCGTGCAGAATAAGTTGATGGAAACTGAACGAGAATTGAGGAAGCAACACAAGGAGTCTCTTAAGAGTCGTAGACTGAGTTAGGTGTCGTCTTCTCTCGTGATATGACTCGAAGATGTTCAACTTGCTTATGTTGGACAAGGATCGACCGAGGAGACTCGAATGATATCCTGGTGAGGATCTACTGCAATCAATGGACTAGCTGCCTGTAGTTGTTGAACAGCAGCTCGGTGATCCTCTTCCGGTGGATTACTGATTATATATGGTCCTTATTTTTATCAAAGTTAATGGCTGATACCTTGAATTTATCATCTAAATTGGAGTTAATTATGCATTGAGGTATCATTCATTATAACATCGTGAATATCTTCTTGTGTAATGGTACTCGAAAAAAGAAAGAAAAAGAAACAGAAAGCAGAATGAAACGGGCCCGAGGGGCAACCGTGTAGCTATTCTAGTAGAGGCGTAGCAATACAAAACATCTCGATAGAGAAGAAAAGAAGAAAGGAAGAAAGGAAGAAAGAAAAGCTCTAGCTACAGCTCAGAGGAAAATCCATATAGCGATCAAAGGTGGTCCCAGCGTGAGACTAGTATAGAAGCTTGGGACAATCCTATGCCAAGCGAAGGACCTCTGGACCTGAGCTCGTTGCCGGGCTTTAGCCCGTGACACAGAAGAATGTTCATTTTTTTTATTTATTAAATCCTCTGCGCTTTCAGCCAAGACGATGATGACATTTCTTGTGTTGTTGCAAGTTATCCTTCCGATTAAAGAGTCCACTACAATTTCCCAGAGGGCAGGGATTGTGCGCGAGGAGAGATATGAAGTTTTCTGCATGAACTCAGATTCACGGTGGAAATAGCCGGAATAGCGGCAGCCTTCCCTCCTGCATTGGAAAGAGCAGGAGGGGCGTTATGAGAACTAAATAGGGGTAAAGTTAGATAAGATACGGTCCCATCATGGGTGGAAGAAAGCGATATACTCTGTGTATTTGGTCCTGATCAGTGCAATCGAGGCGGCTAATCGCTCTGCATCGGCAGGGGCCTGAGCAAAGCCCGAGTGCCCTCTGCATTAATGGAAAATTAAAACAAATGAAAGCTGAAGATCTGGGAAACATCCACATAGAATGCACAGATAATAAAGACAGTACTGCACAAACAGTTTTGCGGGCGGTATATATAGACCTGTGAGGGCTAGCTAATATTGACTGGTTTTAATAAGGGGTAGTAATAATACAGGTCATGAACCCTTGCACACGCTGGTTTTGTTATAGGTACATTATGCTTGCTCAGCATATCAAATTCCTTGAGCTTCATCTCTTTTTTGTCGCTACAGTACTAGCAGTTAACATGTCATCATTATCATCTGAGAATGGGGTGTGATTACCTCAATTCTGGGACTACTTCAGCAGCTTCCTATCCCCGGTAATACTCCACTCCGGTAAGCCGTCCGGTCTCCCCAAGGAGTTCAGCGTCTTCTGCTCAACTAGACTGAATTTTCTATCACACCTTCTGTAGTTGAACGGCTCTTTCAACGAGATTGGAGGATTCGTGATTATCCTAAGATTCCGTAACAGGTTCTTGGAAATGGAATGGACCATAAATGGATGTAATAGATAAACATCACCAGCTTTGCCGGTTACTTCATGAAAAGAACTCCTCCGTGTGAGATTTCGGTCTCGAATCCATGAGTCGTAAATGGATTCGAATTTTCGACTCTCTTCAGCCGATATGCCACGGGGAATGAGGAAGGGATCCGTTCCGGCGGGGTGGTCGTACTATAGGCACTTAAGCATCCAATCTTCTAGTTTCTCATAGGGAAAAGGGAGCATAAAAGGAAAGAACTTACAAGATGCTTCGCTACCAACCCAATACTATCGGTGCATATGGCCGTACCACCACCTTTTTCAGGCACATCAGTAAACAGCGGAACCACCAGGAGCGCTTGCTCGGGAGAATCCAAAAAGTGGATGAAAAAGTCTCCATCGACGTGCCACATCTCCAACTGTCGAAGGTCTAATTTATCTGTTGGGTTGTAGTCTGGCCGCCCCAAGTTCAGGATAAACGCGTCCGTCCAGCTCTTGCACCAGTCGATCAGGCGATCTTCACCCCCAACCAACTCACATATCGCGTAATATGCTTTCGGAGCAAACTCTTTGATACTGACGGCTGTCTGACCTGGCATATGAATCGTCTCGGAATTCCAGGTGGATTTATCGCTTGGGTCAATGCCCAGACGTGTCCACGCTGAAGAGGTGAATTGTTCAGCGGCTTCGCGGGAGAAGCACTCTGGAATCTTGAGAAAGCCGTTTTCGAGCCAGTGGGCCTTTTGCGCGTCAGACAGGGAATATGTGGTGCCTTTATTAGATCCCGATCTTGACTTGGAACTTCTTCCAGATTCCCCTTTCAAAATACGCAAGAGTGTGGTCATTTTTATTGCCTAACCGCCACAGACTTCAATTTGAAGACGGTATCGGTTAAAAGCGCAAAAAGTCAAGTCGTATCACTGCTGCCTGTCATTAAGATTAGGTATTTAGAAATATATCGACAATCCAGCGGTATTCTAATTATAACAACATGGAGCCACAGGAGGGTAGTTCAGTCTTTAGAATGGTGGCATGTGGGGACTGGATTGAGCGGAAAGGATGGAAGAGCGTGAAACTGCTATGGAAGCTAGGGAACTATCTATATGCCCGTGTTGGCGACGCTATACCAAAACAGGAAAGAGAGGTAAACCCCGAGCCTGGAGTCTTCTAGGAAGTAGCTGCTGACAACAGACCACTGCCAGAATATATATATATACAGATAAAATAAAGCGCTTTCATTATTACTAAAGAAAGATACCGTTGAACATGAAACTCAGGAGAATAACGACAGTCAACACAGCAAAATATGGTACAGCTCATATATCTAGGGGCATTATTGGCGTCTTGGCTGGCACTTAACCCATTGCCTAAACGGTGTGGACGGCGATATTATTATAGAATTAACCAGACGCATTGTATAGGGGTTGGACTGCAAGCTTACATATGAGCACGGTCACAATTCGTCATAGAGTTTCATGCAACCCTCCAACTGCAAATGCACTTTGTAAGCTGCCTAACGGACAAGCGAGAGGCTCATTTATATGTGATACTAATGTTTGAAGTTCGGCGGCGACATAACTAAGTCCTATACATTACATAGCAGGTATCATGACATATATCGAAGACGCTCCAGACCCAGGCTCCTAGCGCCGTGCTTGAAAAAAATATCATAAGATGCAAGTAAAATCAGAAATGTCATCTGGTTTCAGCCATGCCCTTTTTGATCATGGCGACGAATGAATAGGCTTGGACTTCTTCGGGGTCTTGACATTTAAAACCTGCCTCATCCGCCTCAACTTGGCCCACCATTCCTTATCTTTTGCTTTTTGGGCGTCTTCATCGTGAGGTATACCATCAAGAGATCTAGTATCGATATCTTTAAGAGTCTTGTCAGACCCTGTAGATCTGACCAGCCTGCGATGTTTGGTCTTGATTGTGTGGACGAGAACTTCCCAGCCGCTGTGAAGATCCTCAACCCTTTCTGTCTTCTTTCCAGATCCACTCTGAGTCACCTTATTGACCCACGGACAATAATCCATGTGCTCAGCCGCGACATTTAGTTTGTCGTACACAGTAACTTCTCCGTTCTCCTTCGGTTTGTACATCCATAGACCTAGGCGTCGAAAGCAGGCACCACAACCGGCCAAGCCAGCCGTACCATCGGACACCGTATCCCATCCAAAGAAAGCTAGGGCAAATGCCGCCCTATTGATGTCCCGGGCAGTCTCCTCGGTAGCCGTGCTATTCTGCCCTGCTTCCTGGTTCTGCGGACCAGACGTTCCTGCCTCAGACGGCTCTGCGTTTTCCTTATCCGCATAAAACTCAGTGGGTAACATTCGCAGTGTTCCTTCCAAGTCGAAGCCTTCGGGTGTTTCAATTGTCTCCCTCGTAGGTAGTTTGGAGTCCATCTTGGCAAGGTTGTAGTAACGCTTCTTCAGACCGCTTATTGCCACATCTGGGTTTGCCAGTTGTAATCGATGAATAGTAGCTGTGGACTCTATCAGCAGGTCGTTTTCTCTTCTGCATTTCCAGTTGACATACCATCACAGCCTTTGTTGTGCCATGGACAGCTTAGACCATGACCTTCCGAAAGGAGCTTCTTGTATTCCTCTACCAGTTTTGCCCCTAGACTAAGATTAGTATTCGCAAATCCGGCCATAAGTACAGGCATGAAGAACTTACGGACTTCCTTCCGTTCCTCCACTTTCTCAATATCGTAGCCGTCCAGCTCATCGAGTTCATCCGGGAGCTTGACAACGACCGAGCCGCCACATCCCCCAACACAGCTGACTCTCTCAATGTCCGTGCATGACCAACCACGCTTCGCCCACTCAACCTCATTTACGGCCGACGGTTTGGAAGACCATTTGTCTACTCTGCGGAATGTTTCTAAACGTTCAAGAAAGCGCTCACGATCCCAGGGCACAAAGTTCGGGCGGACCGTTGTCGAGCCTGACGAGGATGGTCTTGAGATATGGGTGACTGACGTTCGAATAACTAGCGGATCATTCTCGCTTCCACTGACACGGACCTTCTTTATCGAAGGAAGCGTTGAAATGCGCGAGGTACCGGCTGGAGCATCGTTCGTAGTTTTTGCGGTGACGTCGACCGATGGAGGTTTTGATAGAGAGTCGAGGACTCTGTTGAACTTGCGCTTTTTCGTTACCAGTGAGTAGGACATTTTTCCCAGTAAATTATGATCATCTGGGCAGGGAAGAGCTGCCGCAGCAGTTGCAATAATATGCTTGCGATCTGCTAGCCGTTGCTCGAGCTACAGTATTTGGTGCCCAAGCTCCCGGCGCCGAGCGACCAGGCCTTGGCACCTTTGGTTGGTTGCCTTAGCGCCTTATACTTGCCGCTCGCCTAGCCTTTTACGAAGTGGATAGCTAAGACCAGATGCTCACCATAATCTCGTTTCTTGTCATTACTCTCTTTCAGCGTCTAGCTTTATATGTCTACTGTAGTCACTAGACATAACACTTAGTTGTCTCTCGATCACACATTCATTTTCCCATCTGGTTCGTGTGAAAGGAACCCTACTACAGATCGATTACGCCCAACCGCAAATATAGACTCATTTAAATCTGTCATGAAGAGGCTGAACTAATCTTCTATTGATTTTAGATATTTAATGTTCTCAAAGCTCATCTTTTATCTTTTCCTACCCGTTCCCACCTAGAAAATCTAGGAGGCGGAAATGACAAAGCGTTGCTCTTCTAACACGCAATTTTTGTCCAGGATACTGCATAAGAAGTATATATTAGCTATTTCAATATATCCCTAATACTATACTCAATTTTAAACTGAATTAAATTTGCTATTAAGATTATGTGACCTTTACAGCCATAGAGTAAGTGTGGGAGCCGACCTAGTGGCTGTCGGCATCCCGCACGTCTCCTTTCCCCTCAAAGTGGACCCAGAACTCCCCATCAGGTCAAATCCGTTTCATCCATGAGCATATCTAATTTCAACTTAAAGAAGTTCCTATTATTAAAATAAATAAAAATTTCATCAAAATATGAAAAGATACAGAACTAACTCTGGCAAACACACCGCTTCAAGGCAGTCAGTTACTCTGGCTGGATTTCCAAGAGTCAAGGGGGCTGTCGCGACACATTCAATGGAAAAAGGCTTTGATGACCTCGAAGAACCTGAATACGCCCATAAAGTGCCATTTCATGATGAAATTGGAGATGGGGACCTGGTCTCTGATGCTACACTCCAAAAACTTGACTCTTTCAGATACCGTCAAGCTGATTCTCTTGAAAAATATGAGAATGTTCCCCAGAATCAATTTCAGGAAGAGATCAGCTCTAAAAACATCCGTTTTAACCTCCAAAATCATGAGCAAATCACTTCATCTGAAGATTGGCATCGTCCCTTAGAAGGGTCACTGGGACATGGTGACTATAACAACGATTTTCCTTCTGAAGAGCAACGAATAGATGATGGTACGAATTCTGATATGTCCGTGTCTGAGCAAAATATCCGACCCGCAACCTACATGTACGAACAAGAGGTGTGGGATTACGCCGACAGCAATGACCATCCAGAGAGCGGCATCTCCAATCATTGCTCCTCTGCAACGCAGAGAGAAGAGACAGAAACCGAAGAAAATGATATCGAGTGCTTTGACTCCGGTCTTGACGATGCCGATTTTATTGAGATCATTAATACCCAAGCCGAAACTGGCCATGTCTGTCTTGGAAAGAGCATAACAGACTACGTTCCAGTCATAAGTACGACGAACGAGACCAAGAATGGACCCGAGGCCCATACCCCAGGAGAGGCTATCGATACGGGGCTCAAAGGAAACTCTACAGAAGACTCAGAAGATGAATTTTCACTAGATCCTGATATTTTCGATAAATGCTCTACGAGGCTCACGTATAATGACGAGTGTTATGAATATCTTGATGAGGCTAGACTTGATGATCTCTTTCCCAACGATTTTACCTTCGGTGAGTTGCACTATGAGCTAGGAGACTAGAATCATCATTCTAATCTAGGAGGATATTTTAAGGAGATTCTCCGCCAAAGTACCAAGCTAAGCGTCCTGCTAAGACAGCAAAAGATGAGCCAAGCGAGAGTCACGAAACTAGCGAGAGCATTATTCTGGAAAGATACTCTGATGGCTATTCGAGTAAGGACTTCAACAGACCATTTCTGTCTCAAGATGACTCAGCGACAGCAGATAAAAGCAGACTGGAGAATGGTAAATCAGATACTGTTATATCAGAAACACTTCCGAATTACAAGCGCCCTTTCCAGGGGCCACTAAAACATGCTGGTGCTTCTCTTTCGAACATGAAAGGAGCTTCGTTACCTAGTCTTAATGGCGAAGCCAACAAATCACGGCAGCCTTTTCTGCGACCACCATTTCCGTGTCCTGTCCCAGAACGCTCCCCGGTACAAGGTCTGACTTCTTCTCACACCATTCTTCGCACATGCTTTCGGATTGGAGAGGCACTAAAAGTGCACTTCACTCGGTTATCCTCTCCTCGTCCTTCGCTCCCTGGAGTCACGAATGAGTCAGTAGAAGAATCTTGGGTATTCAGTACCCCTCCCAGAATACCTTCTACAGCAACTATGCTTGTTGAGCTCTACGCCTTTGTTACCGAGTCTTATAGAATAGGGAACAAGCAATTTTTTAAGCTCGCCGATCTCTTTTTTCCATTCCAACCGCCTTACCTGTTGGGTGTGTGGGAATGCTGGGAAGGCAATCCACTGTATGATGATGATGGTAAACGTTTCCTTGGGCCCGGTGGTTCACAGTGGAAACGCTCTATGGACCCTGGTTCGGTGCATCGTATCTGTACCAGCAACTCCGTCGACAGTTTCGCCAACGATGAGACAGGCGAAGGGCCGGGTGGGAGATTGTGCAGGGTCATCGGAATCTTGGAATCTGGTAACCCCACATTACGAGCAAAATTTAATGAAACGCTGCCGGGGTCAGACCTCCCATCGATGAAGATCTTTAGTATATGGCGTGCCACATGGGAAGATGTCGATTATGTGAAAGGAATTGTCCAGGAGTGAGGAAAGCTCATCAGATTCACAGTCTCATCTCTTGTTGAGCAATACGCTTTCTATCATTTTATGCTCACAGACCATATGAAGAAACCATATGCTCGAGAACATATAAATAAACTCTCAGCAACAGTCGACTTATGCCTTTATTTGCCATCTGCTGTTCCCGAAACGGTTGTCAAAAATATTTGAGGTTTGTTTCTATCTTAGCGTCGTTATTCTCAATGTTAGTTCCAGAAGACGACCCAAGATCAGAAAAGTAGTGTATACGATTATTAGTAGGATGTTTTCAAATGTAGTTGAGAGGAACAGGGTCAAGAATACTAACTATCTTCAATATCGTTTCTGTCCAGAGTACATACTTACAAGTCGCGCCATCGGACCATACTCGGTCATGCCGGAAATCAAAGGGCGCCGATTGGTCCGCACTGCTCGGACACTCTCGCCCTCCGAACACCGACAAAAGCATCCGATGGATGTTCTTTGAAGTTGCGATTCGACTCTCCTCGGATTGGCAACGTGTTCCATCAAAGGAGCCTCAGGGGACTGTCCGGTTGTCATCGCAATGGCGTCTTTTAGGACTCCCGTGCCTATGTTCAGGAGCCTTGCTCCCCGCGTCGCAAAGGACTTCTTCACTTGTCGACAGTGCTTACAAAACCAACGCAATGCGACGAACGCTTTCCGCGCACGCTTCTTCACGTCTCTCCCGCTTTCGAACAGCAGCAGGGTAAATTCGATTCTCCCTGTCAAGAAGGGCAATCTGTTTCCATCGTCATTGACCTCCAAGCGGCTCACCACAGTAGCCGCCGCGGTAGAACAAGGAACTTCCAAGACTGCATCGAGCTTCCCCCAAGTTTCCTCGAAGAGTGTGGCATATTGGCTTCTAGGAAGTGCCGCTAGTGTGTTCGGAATTGTCGTGTTTGGTGGATTAACAAGACTCACAGAATCAGGGTATGTTCGCTCTAGGAGTGCCCAAGCCAGAAACTGACATCCTTGCAGACTCAGTATCACAGAATGGCGACCCGTTACCGGATCCCTTCCTCCTATGAACGCCGAAGATTGGGAATCAGAGTTTGCCAAATACCGTGAATCTCCTGAGTTCCATCTCCTGAACCCTCATATGACTCTAGAAGAGTTCAAGTCGATTTACTACATGGAATGGATACACCGCCTCTGGGGCAGATTCGTTGGACTGTCATTCGTGATCCCGGCTGCGTACTTCGTGATAAGGAGGAAAGTCTCCAAGCCAATGTCTCTGCGCCTGGCAGGAATTGCTGGTTTGATTGGTTTCCAGGGCTTCCTAGGATGGTGGATGGTGAAATCTGGTTTGAAAGATGACCTCTTTGCTCCGGGTAGCCATCCCAGAGTTAGCCAGTACCGTCTGACTGCTCACCTTGCGGCTGCATTCACCTGTTACGTTGCGATGCTCTGGAATGGTCTCGCTATACTGAGGTCTCACAGGCTGCTGAAGGACCCACAGGCTGGAATTGATAGTCTCAATGCTCTCCGCGACCCGAAGCTCAGTGTCTTCCGCAAATCAGTCGCTGGTTTGGCTCTTCTTGTCTTCGTCACTGCCATGTCTGGTGCTCTCGTTGCTGGTCTTGATGCAGGTCTCATTTACAACGAGTTCCCCTTCATGGGCAACGGCCTCGCCCCTCCGAAATCCGAGTTGTTCGATGAGCGTTATTCGCGTCATTCTGACAAGTCTGACCTCTGGTGGAGAAACATGCTTGAGAACCCGTCCCTTGTCCAGCTGGACCACCGTATCCTCGCCGTGACCGCTTTCTCCGCTGTTATGGCACTCTGGGCCTACTCCAAGACGCCAACTATGAAACGAGTCCTTCCTCGAGTGGCCACGAAGGGTGTCCACGGAGTGGTCGCCTTCGCTGTCGTCCAGGTTACCCTTGGAATTTCAACACTGCTCTATCTCGTACCGACGCATCTCGCCTCGGCACACCAGGCTGGTAGTCTGTTCCTTCTCAGCTGGGTGCTTGTTTTGGGCAGCCGGGTTTGGCATCCGTCGAGGACTGCCAAGTTGCTGCAGATGGCAGCCAAGGCTCGAAGCCAGCAGCTTTCCAGATCGGCCGTGAACGTTGCAAACAAGTCATGAGACGTTTTCTTGAATGTATTAGTACAATATCCGCTCCTCGCATCAGAGGCGTTTCTGTCGATAGCACTTTGATGTCTAGTCTTGTATCAATCTCCTCTTTTCTTACCTTATGATCTCACTTCTCTGTCAGAAGCGACAAATATACGCTCTGAAGCCAGTCTGAGGGGTTCGTCTCATGTATGAATAGATTTTTAACTCAGATACCTCAACAGGAAGTGTTGTGTTTCTATTTTCCTCTGTTTCAAGCTATCTTCCAAGGCATCTGTGCAAGCCGATGTGTAACCCACAAAATTCGCTTCAATCGTTGGATAACAATCACCTGTCTATGAAATTTTGTCTATGAACTAACGCTTCACACTTCTGCAACTAAAGGCACACAAAAAACACCCTGGTGGTTGACAAAGACTCGAGGGAAGGAAAGGAAGAAGAATGCAGATGGGTATCTCGCCGGCTGAGGGGACAAAAGCAAACACGGCAACCAAATGAATAGAGGAATCCTCCCTGAACACCATAACTCTGACACGATTCAAACCCAAGGGGTCAATCAGGCACGGGGCCCAAATCCAGATGCGACGCTGGAGCCCTCTCTATCATCGTCCCGGTGCCTCTTGCGCCCTTGCTGTCCTTTAGCAGTCTGACTGTCTGCTCGTCGAAAGCGTGTAGTGGCCCTGCCACGGGCACGTCCACGCGTGCCCCGAGCTGTCGGGCGCCCTATAGGTGTCGGAGATGGAGGTGCATCCTCCATCTCTATATCGTTGTTGGCTTCTGCCCGCATGTTTTCGAGGATTTCTGTCGCCGCTTCAGCCAGGTACCAAAGACCTAATTCATCGGCCGACCGTGGGCCAGGCAGTTGACGGGAAGGAGTGCTGGCAGGCACTGCCTGAGGATTAGACTCCATGAAATTGTTTCCCTGGCGTTGTGAAGCTTCCGATGCCGTCTCATCGGCGTCTCCCCCGTTGCCAGCCTCGTCCTCCGTCTCCTCCTGGATAGGAGAAGGCACAGCAACTGATGCCTCCTGATAATTGCGACGCTGACGAGGTCTTAGTACACGGGCATATTGCATAGACTCCAAAATCAAGGCAGCTTGGAGGACTTGTACTTCCTCATCTTCTCCACCCTGGGCAGCGGTGCCTGAAGCGTCTCCCGCTCGATTGTCATTATCTCCCTCAGGGACCTGTTGGCTCTGGACCGGGGAGCTGAAAGTGTCTCCCCGGAAAGGACGACGAGTCCCATGGCTGCCATCACCCCTTCGTGCGTCCCAGCAGGGAGTGCAGATCTGCCACCCGCAGGTGACACAACGGCGAAGGATCGAAGTGTTGTGCTTGTTGCAGATATCACACTTCGCGGTATGGATCGTCACCGTTGAGAACCTCGTATGGGAAGCTGCCGGTAGGTTGTTCTGAACGGCAGTTGTAACTGGAGGACGAAGAGTAAGAGGGTTAACCCTCTGGGACGTTGGAGTATTTAAAAGAGGAGTGGGAGTGGCTGGGAATGCCTGAGGAGCAGTGGTCAATATAGGAGCGTTCTGCTGTCCGCAAGGTTCTGTGCTTCTTTGGTTGATCTGTCCCCGTCCTTGTACATGTCTCTGTGCCTGAGTCTGTGCCTGACCACGACCGCGGTTAGAAGCATGCATCTGCGCAGCTGCACGACCAACTGCGCGATGCTGAGCACTAATCCTACTTCTCAGGGAAACAATATTAGTAGCAAGGTCCTGGTGACCTCTTTGTCCAGGGGCGTTTGACCTTCCTCCACGCTGCGGCCATCTTCCACCACGTCCGTCAGACATCTAACTGGATTTTATGAGATGTTGCACAGAAGGATATGGTATTCCAGTTCCTATTCTATCAACTGGTTACCTCGTTAGATGGCAGACACTGGATTCAACAGTGTCGGCTTCTTCAGGGCAATGAATATAACCAAGGTCAGAGTCCAGTGGACGAAACAACAACCTTAAGATGGATATCGTACGTCAAAGAGAATCGAAGAAGTATCACCTCAGTATCGATGTTGACCCTGCAGTGCGTGAGTCCGTCTCGACCAATCCTCAAAGCTCCGAATACTGACAATCTCACACAGAAGATATGTACCGAGACTGATTCCAAAATATTGCCGTCAGGACAGGACGTCAAGTCCGATAAGAAGCCCGATACAGCAACTCTCTGGCTCTTGCTACCGCGTGACGATCTTACTAGGAAGTTGCCGAATATATGCCTCGAGACGTATCGTTTCGATGAAATCGAGAGTATGTATCACTTTCTGACAGAAGAAGCGCGAAGTGGGAAAATGCTGAGGAGGAACTAGAAGCCAGCTTCAAGCTCGAATGTCTCCTAACCAGACCGGATACTATGTATCTAGTACTATGTCCGACAGGATAAGAAGACAGCCTCTTCTAAGGCAAGATATGTCGAAGACGAGAGTATATCCGATAGAACACGACTAAACCCAGAAGACGTGCACTGCTTCTCACCAAACTAAGTAGTCGAAGAAGATGAAAAGACAAGAACCAAAGATAGGAAATATCACTTATTACTAGCAGTCAAAACTGAATCAGAATCAAATCGTTCCTGTTTTCTCTAAGGGATGAATCAAACTCATCGAAGACCAGCACCTCAACCCCCATCTTATACTCGACACTCTGACTCAACTTGCCGGGTTATTCCCTCGAACTGCAGCGCAGTGCGGCCGATGTGTCTTTCTTACTCATAGATGTATGGGTTCATTCACTGCGGTTTCTTTACCATGTCACTTGCTTGACTCCATAATGCCGGGGAGCGGGCTTTGCGAGGCGAAGGATCATTATGGGATTGAGTCGATGCAATGATTCTGATATATAATTACTACTACTCTTGGGTATGTTGCGTAGTATGCGATGAAACGGATGGAGGTAAGTCACGCTCTTTGCGGAGAGGTAATAATATTAGGTTGTGTAAGAGCTTTGTCTAGACTCTGTATTATTCTTAGACATAGGAGCTTTGTATAGATGGCGGAACGAAATAATTCTTCGAATGAAAAATGTCTTTGTTCCTATGCTTTATATGAAGACCTTTACTGCTTTGTACAGGAACTGAACTACAATGGAAGGATGGTGACTGCCGACCTATTATAATGCCGTGCTGTACTCGGTGTTGGCTTTACGTTCGGGATATCAAATAGATATTATCTTCAGATAGATGATAAAAGAACAGTCGAAAGAGTTGTTATGTACGCGTAAAGATAAAGCTGGAATAATAGTTTGCTGTACTTCCATATCGGATCCAAAAGTTCCTACAATTCCGGACAGGATTGACACTTTTCTACAAATTCTTGTTCATGCAAGGTATGCTTTGTTTTGCTTCTCGTTAAAATATTTTTATTGTAGACAATGAGAACTCTTCTTTAAAGTCAATCTCGATTTCGATTCTAATGAAAAACCCTCTGGTCCCAGGTCTACTCTGTTACTCTTTTTTAGATATTTACGCATGCCATGACCCCCTTTCAAAAGTCGTAAATCCATACACCATGATCGTGGATATCAGGGAGCATCAAGGTCCGTTTCGTTGATCGTCTATTTGTGGGCTATTGGAATACTGTTAGTCAAAGCTTCGATGTGAATAAATCGCAGATTACTCACGGATTCCTTCCTCAGGCAGCGGCTCAACGCCAACAACCTCAGCAGCCAGCTTCTCACCCTCCTTTCCGGTCTTGTCCTCCTTCATGAAGGGGAACGCCAGCACCTCCTTGATAGTGTAGTTGTCCGTTAGGAACATGACCAGTCGGTCAATACCCATACCCCAGCCTCCGGTCGGGGGCAGACCATATTCCAAGCTGGTACAGAAGTTCTCATCGATCAGCTGGGCCTCGTCGTCACCCTGGGCCTTCTGCTTGGCCTGCTCTTCGAAGCGGAGACGCTGGTCGAAGGGATCGTTCAACTCAGTGTACGCGTTGACGATCTCCTTCTTGCAAACGAAGGCCTCGAAACGCTCGCACAGACCACGGTGCTTGCGGTGGTACTTGGCCAGAGGAGACATCATCTGAGGGTGACCAGTGATGAAGGTTGGGTTGATGCAGGTCTCCTCGATGAACTCGCCGACAAGCTTGTCGAGCATTCTGGCGTTGGTCAAAGGAGGCGAGCAGTCCACACCCGTCTTCTTGAGGAGCTTCTTGAGGAACTCGTTCGTCTCCTGAGTGTGCAGCTGATCACCCGGAGGGAACTTCTCGCCGGTGGCCTCCTCAAGAGCGGGAATCATCTCCACACGTCTCCAGGGAGCCTTCCAGTTGACATTGTACACCTCGCCACTCTGGGTGTGGAAAGTCGTCTCATAACCACCAGTGACGTGCTTCACCAGACCAGAAACGAGCTCCTCGGTGAGGTTCATGACATCGTAGACATCAGCGTAAGCCCAGTAGAACTCGCAAGTGGTGAACTCGGGGTTGTGGGTAAGGTCAATGCCCTCATTTCGGAACTGACGACCCAGCTCATAGACACGCTCCAGACCACCAACAATAAGCATCTTAAGGTACAGTTCAGGCGCAACACGCATGAACAGGTTCATGTCGAGCTCGTTATGGTGAGTAATGAACGGCTTGGCTGTCGCACCACCGGCGATGGCGTTCATCATGGGAGTCTCGACCTCAATGAAGTCGCGGCTGTCGAAGAAGTTACGGATGTAGGTGATCATCTTGGATCGGGTAACGAAGACGTTACGCGACTTGTCGTTCATGATCAAGTCGAGATAACGCTGGCGATATCGCTGCTCCTGGTCACGCAGACCGTAGTGCTCTGAGGGAATGGCGTGCAAGCAGGGAGCCAGAAGGATAACCTCCCGAGCAAAAATAGAGAGTTCTCCATCCGGTCTATTCTTCGGGTTGCTTCGTCCGGGGAAACCGACGATACCGATGATATCTCCTCTTCTCAGAAGCTCGTGCTGAGCTTCGAAGTCACCCTGGGTGTGCTGAGCCTGGCAGACTACCTGCACCTTGACACCCTCCGCGCGAACATCGTAGAAGATCAACTTGTTACCCTGGGAACGCTTGGTGTAGATACGTCCGGCAATGCGCACCTCCACATCCTGCTTCTGCTCACCCTTGACGAGGCCCTCGTAGTCCTTGAGGAACTGTCGGAGGTCAACGGTGACCTGGAACTTGTGTGGGTAAGGATCGGGGTTCTTAGTCTCTCGGAGCTTGTTGATCTTCTGGCTTCGAATCTCGAAATATTGCTATCATTTTCCACACACGTGAGCTATTCTGCGCAGGAACGATGCGATCTTGAATGCGGGGTAGAAACTTACGTTGGGAGTCAGGTTGCTCTCTTCCTCCTCCGCGGATACCTTCTTCTCCGCCTTGGGAGGAGCAGTCGCCTCCTTTTCCTTCTTCTTGGCCTCCTTCTCCCGGAGCTTCTGGCGTCTCTTCAGTTCGCTCTTGGAGACCTTTTCGCCGGTGACCTCGTCGAGCAAGAGGTTGGCCATGGAGGTCTCAGCCTCCTTAACTGCGCCGGAATCCGCCATGGTGAATTAAAGCCTGTTCTGGACGTCGCAACTGATACCAGAACAGTCGTATAAAAGAGAGGTGGGGAGTTGGTGAAAAGCGTGAAGCGGGGAGGTTCTGTCCGAAGTTTTTGGGTGGACCGCAGAACCTATGATATGACTCTATGCCCAACTGCGGCGAAAAAAGGTCTGGGACAGCGCCTCCGTTCCCAACGCGAAAACGGCGCCATTCAGCTATTCTACCAATTCTACATATACAGAAAGCATCCCTATGATTATCTTAATACAATGCCTTACTTGGTCCACTTATGAGCGGCATCAGCTGCCATTCCCATATTGTGCTTGAGTCAGGGCTTAGGGTATAGGGTATCAAATGAGGGGCAGCCCCGCCGCAGCTAATCTTTCGCCTCGCAACGTCCGTTTCCGGTATCAGCATACTATCGCATAGTTTTTGGGAGGGGGAGGCTGATCAAAATTTCAAATATTTGATGTCAAGGGGTCGGGAGAAGGATCCAGCGAAGAGAATAGCGATGCCTGAGCTACGGGCGAATTAGCTTTCCTGATCGTAGCACTGCCGCTCATGGCTTACGAAAATAGGAACATCCTTGGATCACGAAGAATGGCAGCGACCTCTTGTTGTTTGTTGTGAGAGCAGGAAAATACTGCAGAAATCGTCGAACCTCCAACAGAAGAAGAGATGAACTCAGTTATCACCAAGACTATAGTCACATTCTCACTGTGGTATGAATCATTTCTAGCTTCCGGCTTTCAGCTGATAGAAGCTAACAACATCCTACAGATGAAAGCCGTGAACATTTTCAAGAGGCTGATTGACCCAGCGAAAGCAGACGACCCATTATAAGAAGAATTTCCCTTTCTCTTCATCGGCCCATCCTCTTATAACAGTGGATCAATCGAGGACACCAGCACCACTTAACAGGTGGCCACTATCGAAGAACCAGGCAATTCAATTCCTGGTACTCCTGAGCTTTCGAACACCAATCTCTCAGTGGACATGTTCGTCCCGACAGCCTAGATAAAACTAGGTATTAATTCTGCCACGCCTATTGCGTACGCGCTGTCTTCGTGACATTAACCCACTTCCTCGCCATTATCCCCTCCTCTACCACCTTTCTCATCTCCTCACTCCCCATCGTGCACGCATACTCAACCGCACTCCCCCACGCCCCTCTTACCTCTGGGTCTGCCCCCTGCTCCAATAGCCACCTTACCCTTTCCACTGCCCCTGCCATCACTGCATAAACTATCGCATACCCCGCCACCATATGCCGTGACTCCTCCCTATGATTTATATCTGCCCCGTGCTCCACTAGTAGGGCCATCACTGGAATTCTACTTGTGTCAAACTCCTTGCTTGGTGTTACACGACCTACATGAGGATTCGTGCCAGGTGGACACACGCCTGCGGCATAGTGCAGTGGTACGCCGTGTCGGATCTCCGCGCCTGCATCTAGGAGCATACGTACAGCCTCCACATCACCACAGGCCGCAGCTCTCTCAAGCGCAGCACATGAGTCAGTGTCAGGCCCGCCAGTACGGTCGTGGTTGTCATGCTGCGCGCCAAGATTAGGGTCTGCACCATGGGCGAGGAACCAGCGGAGAACGGGGAGGTTGGTGACAACATTAGGGAGCAGGACAGCACCATAGTAGCCTGGGGTATTGGGGGTCCAGCCATGGTCGGTGAGGAGCTCAAAGAGGGGGGGTTGCTGGTCTAAAGGCGCTAAGAGAATATTGTTTGGGGTTTGGCGGACAATAGGCGCGCCAGTAGAGAGGAGATAGCGTGCAATCTCAATATTACCAGCACTTAGGGCGAAGGTGAGGCCATAATGAAGGAAAGCGGGTGTGCAGGTCTCAGATGAGACGATGGACTGGACAGTGGAGAGGGGTCCATGCCGGCAGGCGGATTCAAAGGAGGAGAAGTAGGCAGCCTTTTGACCGATAAAGCCAATGTCATTGGGATCCATGATAGGGAGGTCATCATAGGATGAGCCCATGGTTGTCGATTGTGGCTGCATAACTTGTCGCTGCCTGGCAGCCATAATCTGCATTTGCCGCTGGCGTGCATTCATCATCATCTGCTGTTGAAGCTGCTGTTGAAGCTGCTGCTGACGCGATAGCATGTCGGCTGTCTTGGTTGCCTGATTTGGTTGTTGAGTGATCCCTGTTGCGCGGCTCGGAGATTTGGATTACGCGGACAACTGAGTCTCAAGTAGGTATACGCTTTTTGAACTTATAGAATGCTCAAAAGTAAAACGTTTTGCTGTTGGCACATATGACCCTGTTGGACCTCGCTTACTCAGCGAGATAGTTTCTTAGGGGGAACTGATAGGTGTCAGAGAGGGTAGAAAGCCTGACCTAGGGACTTGGGGGTCCATGCTAATTATATAGGATTGCCAAGCCATTTGGCCGAGGGCGAACAGAAGATGGGGGCATACCAAGGGTCTCCAACAATAGGAACACTACCCGTTTTATTGCAGATACCACCCTGAACTCAGAATTTCATTGACTAGTCAAAGTTACCGTATTTTGTTCACACATTTATAGAAAACACAGTGCGAAAGCAACCTTCTATAACCAAGCCATTACGAACCAAGATGAGTATACAAGTCTATCTTCCTGTATATATAGATGCTTTCATGACATGTAAGCATTTATGCAATATCTACAGTGGCGGAAAAAAGTACTGGTACCTCCTTCAGTGGACTCAACTCCAAAAAGGGTACAAACATTTTTTTCCCTCTTATTATCTACCTATCATAGCTTTATAGATCATTGCGAAATCCGGCAATTCTCAGTTCCATTTTCACGCTATCTTCATTTTCATGTGACCAAGCTTCTTCAAAATGATACAGTGATTTCCTTCGCGACTACGTACAGCTTCATCATGTGAGACAGGGAGACCTAGTCACAAGTGCTCGTACACAAGGAAATCCAGCAATAGCTCTTTTTCAGACGTCCATCCAGTTTGTCAGTCGCAAGATGGATAGAGCAACCAACAGATATTCGTACCATGTAGCCATCAGAAGACAGAAGGTTAAGGAAGGCTGTCAGTCTTTGTTATGCGGTCCAGCCCCGGAGACAGGGAATGTCCAAAAATATCTGCGTCACCATCCTCCTTCCTGGCAGAGGCGAGCCATTTCTGGGCCTTCGTCAGCTTCTCTCTCTCTTTGACCAAGAACTGGCGGCGGCGCTGGCGCTCGGGATCCTCTGCCATCAGCTCCATGCAACGCTCCATGGCTAGTTTTACCTCACACATTAGCCACTGGTGACCCCAAGAAGACGACAATACTAGATGTATGTACATACCGTTGCCGTCAAAAATCGCAAGTTCCTTCTCAATAATTGGGACCAAATCTTCACGGCACTTGAAGAACAGTTTGGTGTGAACACTTTGACAAACAGAATCGACAAAACGTGAACTGGCGATGTCATAATAGCCTCTGACGCTCTATTCATCGTCAGATGCGCTCCTTGGAGCTTGCAAAGTAAATTGAGACATAACTTACAGCCATCATCTTAACTTCTTGAGCGAATTCGTCAGGGCCCATCTCGGATTCATTGTTTATGAGTTTCTTTATCTCTGCATTTCTCTTTGGGTCATCGGGAGGAGCACTTCCATGGAAAATACGTAGATATAACCTAGCCCTGGCTTCCCGGCGACGAGCGATGAAGTAGTCGAGGACTTCCTTGGTTGCCTGAGTGAGTGCAGATGTGGCCATCGTGAATGGTTTGTGCCTCTCAATGTTGTAAATCTCCTTAGCATGCCGGAGATGGTCGTCACTCAGTTCTTGCAAGTATCCTGCAATGATGCGCTGTAGCTCTCTGTACAATGCAGTCTGCTGGTACTGGGAGAAGACGTATTGCACTTGCTGCATCAAGGTATCCTTAAGAAGTCTGTGTGAGACGATGAGAAATACCATCATAGGTGTATCCCAATGCTGTACACTGATCTTGTTCATCATCTCAATGGCCTTTGGATCGGTCTGACCAGGAATACCAGTGGGATAGGAGTCTCGATTAATCTCACGGATTTCTTCCCATGTGAAGTTCTTTGCAGGACCTATGAAATAAATTAGCCTGGATAACAGGTGAGTCTGGTTAGGGACCAACCAGTGAAACGGTCAAAATGCGATGTGGTATAATTGGTTGTTGATCGAGCACGCAGCCTGGGTCTGTTGTCGAGCGGCCTATGATCCCCGGGGGTTTTGCGCTTAGCTTGTGGTTTGACGGATTGGCGAACTGACACCATTTCACAGTCAGAGTCCTCCTCCAGCGCTGGCTGGGCCTTAAAAGACTCATTCTCACTGATGAGTGTCGCAGCTGGACGCGTGATCGTGATTGCCTCCTTAAAGTCTTCCGCGATATGACCCCAGATCTTTTGCATAGGGTAATTCGAGGAACCCCCATCGATGTGTCGTCGAATGCGTTCCTTCAGGAGGTTTAACTTTCCGCACAAAACATACGGTAAGTTCTCTGAAGGAGGGTCTGGCAATGTCTGAAGCTCAGCATCAATGCGCTCAGCCTTCTCATCAATCTGCTGAATAACACGCGGTAAGCATCCTTGAATCTGTTCCAGAAGGAGACCAGACAAGGCTGCTTGCAGTTTACGAGTTCCAAACCGCTCGCTATACGACGAGAGTAAGGTAGCCCATGGTGGAGAGTTGAAGAACTCAGCTTCTTCTTCGCGAGCCTTCGAGTGCTGAACTGTGGCATCTGGGTTGTTCCTTACGACGAAATACCCATGTCCAAGCTCGAATTTAGCACCCCCCAGAATCTCTATCCACTGGTCGAGTGATTCACCACTTTGCACCCGGTCAGGCTTTGTGAGAACGCCCAGGGTCCTCGATTTAGCACCTGGTATGTGCCGCACGATTCTAGCAGCGCTCGAGTTCATCGCATCATCCGTCATTGGCAAGGTGAGGAGGACAATGCAATTGTCCTGGGAAATATACTCCTTCACAAGATTCTCGACCAGTGTAACAAGGTAACTCTCCTCATCGAATTCGGCTTGGTTTATCACACCAGGGAGGTCATAGAACGAAAGGTTTGGAAATCCAGGTGCAGATATGTCAAGACGCACAAGGTTCGGAGAGAACTTGACCTGACTCCTGGTCTCGTTGTCCAGATCTTCCCCGGGAAGGAAATCCGAGGACGGTCGACCAGGGTTGAGAATGGCAAGCTGAGCTCCTTTCACTGCTCCTTGGACACAGTCTTTTCTTGTCAACACGAGGAACAACTCGTCCTCTTGGTCTTGTTCGACCCATGGACCTAATGACGTGACCTTCGAGTTTATGAATTTCGCATTAGGGTTGTACGAGTACTTCCGCGAGAGAATGACCCGGCAAGACCATGGCTTGTTTGGCTCGCTTTCTGAGAGATTGATCTCCATAGGACAACGAGTACAGGTGCCAGCGCTTCTGGGCACCTTGATTTCGCTCATCCCCTCAATGAGAGAACTTTTCCCCGTGCTCTGATCACCGACAACACAAATCTTAGGTAAGGCGATTTTGTTATCTTCAATCCCCAGGTGACGAAGATCTTGGATTTTCTGCACCAGAGTCTTCATGTCTTGAGATATCAGCGCGATTGAATCTGCTACCCCAGCTCCATTTGTCTGTGGTTCCACAGTATCTGTGCTCGGCCAAGTATCCGGCATCGTGACTGAAAATGTTAGCCATTCTATAGCGAAAACAACTGTGAGGGAAACGTGGTATCCACTTACAGGATGGAGAAAGCTTCGGCCCTGACGTTCTGGGACTTTCTGTTCGCGACATCACGAGATGATATCCCAGTTTACGTAGTTCACTTCAAGATAAGAAACAAGAAGGTGGGGTGGATTATTAGGTAGTCTGAGAAGAAGAAGGAGTTGGAGATGATAGAAAAATCGAGTTATGTCTCGAGTCAACTAACACAAGCGTCTTCTAAATGAGCACAAAGAACAGATTTGAGGTGCCACTCAGTCAAAAACAGAACATCTAAAATACAGGAAAAATGTAAGACTGTCGGGTGTTCAGAAGCCTCTAGGAGAGTTAGTGGCTAGAATAAAAGTCCTAGGGCGAACCTGGTCTTTGGAAGTGGTTGGGTATTGAGAACGAAGGAAGAGAAGGGGAAAATAAGAAGTAAAAGGAGAGAAACCGGATGTCATTTATAAGTCGGAAGGGAAAGATGAATTACATTGTGCTTGATGTTAAGGTTGGGGTGTTGTTGTAGTCCGTAAGGCCTTACAGACTCCAAATGATATTCCGTGCTGGAGCCCGCCAAATGTGGTGAGGGACATACAACTCTGCCGGCATATTCCTTCTGAACTAACAGCACCACGCAAATCCTCCCGCTGCAAAACATGGACATGTATGCCAATCAGAAATTGGATCCCTGGGACTAGAGCTTGGCATACAAACTAAGTCTCCAGAACTTTACCCTTATTCAGTTTGACATCTTGCTAAAGACGCTTCTGCATAAGCATGGCTAGATGCATCCTTGAAATGTAGGCCATGTATAACCCAGCTTCTTGTTGATTTTTTTTGTCGCATGATAATTAGCACTCGCAGTCCTCTCTAGCATCATCCTTTCCTCTCTTATTCCTCATCTGCATCTCCATATCTCCACGCTAGTAGTTTGTAGTGTAAGATTCACCCTAGAAACTTGAGATTGTGAAGCAGTAAGACAGCCACCACATTTCCTCAAATAACCCTAAGTTCAAATCAGGGAGTACATTACCAATCCCATTCGAGCGGGAAAGACACTCCTGCAAACAATGCTTATCCCTTCTCTTCAAAGGGATGCAAGCGGTATGGGCAAAGTGATAAAAACAGATCTTCACCGCCCCGCGTAAAGTTAAGCGACTGCGGAGCATTCCTGGCGAAGGCGCGGCGCACGAGGGGGGAGCCATGGGTCCCCTTGCGGGCAGCGGAAGAAGCTCGACGCTTAAGCTGATCTGGAACGGCTTCGTGGCCACCTCGCTCTGCCAGGTCCTCCACGTTCTACACAATAAACTAAACATTCCGGACATTCCAATCTGCACAGCCGGAGTTTGGTCCTTTGGCTGTGACTGCTACCTCATAAATACCCTCTCCCACTCCATCCCGCGCGCACTCCGCAAAACCGCCTCCATGCTTCACATACCGATTCGGGAGCATAGCGGCAACATGACCTCCACGAAAGCCGTGGTCCTGGTATTGTCACTGGTTCTCTCTATACTGAACAACGGAGTAATTGATTGTATCTAGGTCGGAGGTCCATCCAGAGGTACTCGTTTCAGACCACTCTCGCTGGATGTACCAAAGGTACAGTACCCCGCCGTTCCCCCGCGCTCCTGAGGCATACCACTTATACCAGAGCATGATGTCTACAGCCCCTGTTCGAGGTCGCCGGCCACCCCATCACCTACCACTGTCTCAAGGCCCTTGCAAAGGTCCCTAGTCTTCGGGAGGTCATTTTGATAGGATACTATGACGAGAGCGTGTTCCGCGATTTCATCAAGGACTCCTCCAAGGAGTTCCCTCAGCTGAAGATCCAATATTTGCGAGAATACACCGCGCTGGGAACCGCTGGCGGTCTCTACCACTTCCGCGATGCCATCTTGAAAGGCAACCCGGAGCGCTTCTTCGTCCTTAATGCGGATGTCTGCTGCTCGTTCCCGCTGTTGGATATGCTGAAGCTGTTTGAGGAGAAGGATGCGGAGGCTGTCATTCTGGGAACGAGAGTCAGCAACGAAGCTGCATCCAATTTTGGTTGCATTGTGTCCGACTCCCACACCAAACGTGTGCTACATTACGTCGAGAAGCCGGAATCGCATATCTCCAACCTGATCAATTGCGGTGTCTACCTGTTTGCGACAGAATGCATCTTCCCCTCTATCCGCAGCGCTATCAAGCGGCGCACGACCCGGCCCCGCTTCTTGTCCTACCCTTCGTCGGAGAACCTCTCATCATCATTCATAGCGCAAGATGAAGATGTTGAGAAGAGCGAGGTCCTGCGTCTCGAGCAGGACATTCTCTCCGATCTAGCAGACAGCAACCGCTTCTTTGTCCATGAAACGAGGGACTTCTGGCGACAGATCAAGACGGCCGGCTCTGCCGTGCCAGCCAACGCGCTCTACCTCCAGAAAGCCTTCCAGGCACAGTCCGACGAACTCACCCCTCCTTCTGCCAACATCCTCCCCCCTGTCTTCATCCACCCCACCGCTACCGTCGATCCAACCGCGAAGCTCGGCCCCAATGTCTCCATTGGACCTCGTGCCGTCGTTGGCGCCGGTGCCCGTGTCAAGGAATCCATCGTCCTCGAAGACGCCGAAATTAAGCACGACGCATGTGTCCTGTACTCCATCATCGGATGGAACAGCCGCGTAGGTGCCTGGGCCCGTGTCGAAGGCACCCCGACCCCCGTCGGAAGCCACTCGACCAGCATCATCAAGAACGGCGTCAAGGTGCAGAGCATCACCATCCTAGGCAAGGAGTGTGTAGTAGGCGACGAAGTGCGCGTGCAGAACTGCGTCTGTCTACCATACAAGGAATTAAAGAGGGTGCGTCTTCACCACTCTCCATCCCCAGATCCTCCTCATCAATATCGAGAAATACAGAATACTAACATCGAAATTCTCCAGGACGTCGCCAACGAAGTCATCATGTGATTTTATCGCATATTTAGCGCTATTATATCCATCCTGGTCCGAATTCTCATAATATAATCTACTTAACTATCTACCTAGCAGTAGCTCAGCATAGGCTGTTTTGTCCCCGTTATCACGAATGTCTCGTCCTGTTCGCATCTACATGACTATTCGGCTTGTGTCCCACCTTTCCCAAGGTATATCGATAAAATAAAAATCGCAGATGAAAAAATGAAACTTATTAAAATTAAGCATAGTTCAACTTGATCAACATATGGTTCTTGTTCATCTTACTAGTAATACCCAGTAGTCCCGGTTTGGTGCTCATTCATTAACTTCGTTCAATTCTCTTCTCCACTACCACTATCTAGCTGAAATGGCGTCTTGGAAACGTAAATGGAAATAGAGGTTTCCTCCCAAACAACGCCGGCTAAATGCCCATATCTGCCTTTCCTCTCTCTTCTGCAATATCAGAGGGTAGTATTATCTTCCGCTGAGATACACCAGATCCAACGCCGTAATACCCACATCTTTTCCTTTCAACGAAAAGGGAGGTCCGACTAAGAAACCAACCAAACAGAAACAAAATCAGGTCATGTCATCATACCATTCTCGACCAGCGCAGGTTCATAAATGCGAAGAAAATGATAAACCAGGAAACGGGAACTATGGCGATTTCATAGAAACAACAATGCTAGTATGATCTCCTCTATCGGTAGTGTCCCGGGTCATATCGAGTTTGCTCGGGTGGCTGCGTGTAGCCCTTGTACAGGGCATAGTCCGTGTAACCTCTGAATTGCTCTGACTGCATAGCTCCACCGCGCGTGGGAACATGCTCGTAGTAGTCCTGCGCCTCGCCGGCATGGTACTGTTCGAGTGAGGTGGCGGATGTGGGATGCTGCATCCGGCCCTGGAATCGTTGCTGGGGTCGATTGGTGCCGAAGGCGTTATACGCATCCGTGCTGGGATCGTTGGTGTTGGTACTCGAAGTAGTACTGGCGCGCTTTGCAACCGTGACATCCGCCAGAGCAGCGTCGGGGACCATGCGATTATATTGGGTGGTCTGGCGACGGCGGGCGATCATGTCGAGGATGATGGCCGACAGCTGCGCAACGAAGGCAGTCACCGTGAAGGTGAACAGGACTTTGTAGAGGCGGCAGACCATGATTCCGGTGCTAGTACCCCAGTCAGATGTATCGCAGGTTGTCGTGAGCGTGCCAGACATGCTCCAGCCGAGAAGACCGAGAGAGGCAGTCCACAGTAGGAACAGGATAAAATTGAAGAAGAGAGACAGGAGGGGCGGTACGCCACTGCAGCAGTGGACGAAAGAGGTGAAGGCGAAGTTGACGATGGTGAGAAACGACGTTATCAGAAGCTGGGAGCATGGGATGTTAGCTACTGTTCAGACCTTGATTTAATTCATATAGAGTCATGTTTCTCCAGGAAGACTTTTTCCAGGAAAGACAATACTCGGGAATGGATGTATACTCACCACGAGGAAGGTCCAGGGCATTCTGAAGCCATCTTGATGCAGATGGTAGATAAAGAAGACCAAAATCGCAGCTACGATTATGGTAGATAGCAAACTGCAGAACCGAATGACATGATATGGTACTGTCGGATAGGTCGTCGACCGTGACCTGAATGCCATCTTTTATGACTAATGTGCTTCTCACTCTATTCCTCCGATGATGGATGGCTCGAATTGATGAGGCTAATTCCGGCCGGCTCTTCACGTTGATTGCGGGGTTGGTGATGTTTATTCTCTGGATTCAGCAGAAGGCCAGCCTGCTAAGGAGTGTAAAGATAAGTAATTTAAAGGTAAACTTCAGTGGAAGAAAGAAAGAGAAATGCTAGTGGATAACAATAAATAATCAAAGCCACGAGAATGAGAGAGGCTGTCCGTGGATGTGTGATGGCTGGTCCCTGACGGGTTGTTGTCTCAGCGCGTTATACGTCGATCGCCCTGAGCCACCGCCAAGGGATCCGCTCTTGTTGCCAAAGAAAGATCTTCGACCCGCTGCGACGCCCCGGAAACCAAGGCTAACCTCGCTGGAACTTAAGCAAAACCTCCTCTAATTGGTAGCTGTATACGGGAATCTCTGGGCAGTATCGGAGTACGTCAGCGTCCAGCCTTCAGAATTTTATTTCCCTTGAATAATTTTACTACTGAGATGCCGCGTATAGAGTACGTACTCTCGACGACTCTAGAAGAAATTCTCTTGGGTAGACCTTCTGGACTTTCCTTTCCTGTCTAGACTAACTAGGTAAATCTGATGATTCTGCGACAGTCCACGCGGCACCTTCATCCTGCTGCGGCACTACTAGTAATCTACACTTGCACCTCCGGTATTATCCTAGGATGTTAATCTTTATTTAAAGAAAACACCCCTACTGTTATAGGTAAGTCGCTGAGATGCAGTAGTAACTTACCATTCCAAGTAATCCATTGTATCATCCATGGATTGCTTATTGGAATCTAACCGATTCGAGGCAGTCAGGGAGTAGAGACATACGTAGCACTCCATGTGTTACATCCCATCACAAGGTCCTCTAAGCAGAATCATGATCGATGGCTGATCTGTGAGCAGTTGCTGAAGCAATTGGTGCCGCAAACATAATACCGATATTATTCGACTGGTATTCGAGCAGCAGGGCAACCTGCAGGCTTACAGTTAGACGACTTAAAGAATTCTTAAAGCACAAAAAATTGAAGGCCTGCATCTGAACTACTCAGTCCATTCCGTCGGATGTTAAAAGATATGACTGCGATGATTTCAGAAGGGATACCTTTTCTTGCCACTGGCCTCCACGACAATCAGGTCATACTACTCGCCATGAAAAACACGGGGCATGGAGAGTGAACTATTTCTGCCTAATATACCGTGCAATTACTGCACTGCATTGAAGACAATACAATTAATGGAGGAATTAATAGAAGAGTACCTGACAGATGATTAAATTGTCGCATTGACTTTCTGAGTGGAGCTTCCTCGTGTCCCGAAAGCTTGCCCAGAACCACGGCCGCGCATCCATATTTCTGCCTCCGCAACGAGCTTATCGATAGTACTCTCTTTCCCTTCAGAACATTGCCCACCTCCACCTCGGATCTCCATAGTCGATCCAGGAGGAAGGAGACTACCTATATTCAATCTTTTCTATCTCTATATTTTGCTCTCTGGCTGTACCTGGTTCTGTACACCTCCCTTGATTCCCCAGAGAGGGGCAGAGCTCATACCCCGCCTGTCGCATCGCGTTTGCAAGCAAGCAACATTAGCCCATCAAGATGGCTACATACGAGAGTAAGCTTACCGGATTGTTATCATTATCCATCACTTATTCGCAATACCAAGTAATAACCAACCACTAACTCACCATTCCAAGTCGAGCACAACACCACCGACACGTCCTCTCAACCTACCTCTCGACCCCGCCGTCCCGATCTCTCCACCTTCTTCGCAACTCTAAATGAAATAACTCCGAATCCAGCGGAAACACGGACTAGACCACATGCGGTACCTGTACCCGGCGATGTGAGTGCTGCCTTCCGCACGCTGGCAGAGGCGTTCGAGGTCATGCGACGGGAGCACGAAGTCGATGATCATGGTGACCACGCGGCGGGAGAGGGCCACGAAGACAGCAGCGGGCTATTGAGGCAGATGATCCGGACATTGCTACAGGAGGCAGAGATGCCGCCTAAAGAGGTGGAAGGTGTGAGTGAGCATTTCTGCGATGGTACGTGATATTTACTTTTTTTTCCTGGTTTCCTTTCCCTACCTAGAGGCGGACGATAAATGAAGAACTCGTCGAACTAACTCATGATCTTCCAGAGCTCGATCGCGTTCCCCGCAAATCCCTCACTTCAACGCAAACATGCCCGATCTGCAGTAACCCTTTCCTCGATGACCCATATCCGCTCGTCGTCCGCCTGCCCTGTCATCCGACGCACCTCTTCGACCTCGAGTGTGTACGGCCGTGGCTACGTCTGCGCGGGACGTGCCCTCTCGACCGGACTGACTTCGGCAAGAAGGAGCGTGAGCGTGAAGCGGAGCAGAGGAGACAAATTGAGAAGCTGGCGGCAGAGGAGGATGAGGATGATTTGGACGGAATGTATGGTTAGAATGGGCGATGTGGTCGCTTGAAGAGGGTATAACTGGGGGGGTTACCCTGAGAACTGCATGCGCGGTGTTCTTTTTGAATCAGGAGGCATGGCGTTGGTCGAGCAGGAGCGTTGGAGCAGCTTGGGGCAGTAAAGGGGCAGGGGGAGTTTTTAACGGTTTACATATCTCATCTCATCTTTGATTGGATCCGTCTATACTCTATACATTTATGTCATGCACACGTGACAGCGGTACCTGCCTTGAAATCAAACATGAAACTTTTAGGTCATTATTTTGAGCATGAAATCATTTCTTCTCAGACTCAGCAGCTTTATCCTTCGGCTTGAGAGCCAGCTTTCCAGTCTGATCGATCACAGCTTCCAATCCACTCCTCTCCAACATGCCATTCTCGTCCTTAACCACTTCTCGAGCTTCTAGCTCCTCGACTAACTTCTGGTTCTCACGGTTGCCTTCCAGGAGGAACTTCAGGCACATGACGGCATGTTCCTTGATGTATGGGTTATGAGCATCGAATGCCGTGCAGGAGAGGATCGTCTCGACACCGCCGTACTTGCGGATCTGATTCTGGACCTCGGGGCACTTCCACACCAGCGATGAGAGGACCAACACGACCAGCTTCTTGAGGTTTCTCCACTCAAATTCGGATGGATCTTCGGTGATGGGTGGCGACTCGGCACCAGATCCTGCACTAGCAGCGCCTGTGTCTGCAGGGTCAGGGTCGGTAGGGTCGTAGGGGCGCTCTACAGCCACAGGGCCAGAGGAAGCTGTGCCCTGCTCGGAATCCTTAGTAGCATTGTTGCGAGCGACTGCTGCTGCGTTGGCGGCCGCTGATAGGGAGGTAAGGCTGCCCTTGGGAATACTAGCTTCAAGCTCCTTGATCAAGGTCACAAGGTCGTAGACTATTTCCCATTTGACCAGGAGATTCTTCCAGTCGTTGTTCTCAGTAAGGACGGCAAAGAATTCCAGGAACTGATAGACTCCCTCGTATACTCTCTCCATGTCCCACAGATTGAGTGGGAAGTCTTCGGGTAAAGCACGTCTAGCGCGGATCTGACCTTGGAGATAGATAAGTGCGCATGTTTCTGGGATGATGTTGCCCCGGAAAATAGTAAAGATGTAGCGCACCGTGAGGACATCGACTCGTGTCAAGGGCACTGGACTCTTAACCGTGCTCGACTGTGCTGACCCAGTAACAGAAGCTGGAGAGTATTTGGCCCTGAAGATATGCGTGAGAATCTTGATCACAACAGCTTGAGCCGGGGAGATGATGTCTTTAGGCTGGCCAAAGTCGGAATATGCGTGAGACATCAGCCCATTCTTCAACACAGCATCCATGATTTGCACCATCATCTTGAAGTAGAACTCATCGTCGGGAAGGTCCCAAGCAGCAATGAAGATTAGCAGCTCTCGCAAAAGATTGCGGCCAGTCTCCTGTGTCAAGAGTATATGGCATCTGACTGCTTGCATGTTCCTGCCACCAGTTCTCTCGCCGCCCTTGAGGCCAAAGCTGTCGACTATACCGGCCTGGATAATCATGGGAAGGGCTTCAATTTCGGCAGGGCCAAGAACCAGCGGAATGTCTGTCAGCAGTCCACGCTGCTGATCGCCGGGACGGCCCCGATAGTCATCGTCGTCATCTTCGTCTTCCTCCTCCTCTTCTTCCATACTTCCCTCTCCCATAGCCTCCAGGCTGCGCGAGTCGTCTTCTGGATGACCACCATCCGTTCCATCATAGTGCTGATCGCCTTCTACAATGGGTGAGGTCTCCTGCAAGCGTGCCATAAGCTCGTCTTTTGCTTCTTGAAGGGTCTCTGCAGCAGACTGGGCAGAGCGTGGCATGCTAGTGTCCTCTTCCATCACGGCAGCGTCACCTGCTGCAAGAGCACCGAACTCATCCAGATCTGGGAGGTCGCTCCAGCATGTACGTGGGAAACCTGCAGTGGCACTGCGATCGATGCTGAGAATGGGCTTTTTCCGCGGTTCTTCGTCTTCAGGAAGGGCAGGAGGTAAATCCTGAGCTCTTTCCTTGAGATCCGACCACCCGTCCACTTTGGCGCCAAGAATAGCGGTAAGAGCAGCTCTGATTTCCTTCACTTGCTCAGGATCTTTGCCCATTTCCTGGATTTCCATCAAGTCTCGTCCTAGTAGCTTCTCCATATGGTCCTTGATATTTGCGAGAAGAAGCATGGCAGCTTCCTCCTTGATGGTCGCCGGCTCTCTGGGAAAGTTAGAGATAGTCTCCAGCAATAAGTCCTCTGCGGTCTGATCATAGAGAGCTCGAATTGGAGGATTGACGATTCTTTCTCCAGTTCTGACGACAGGTGCGGCACCCTTAGGAGAGCTTGCCGCTGGGTCGAGGGGGTCCTTGGGCATGATGATCTTGGAATCACCCGTCGAATGATATCCGAAGAGATCCAGCCAGAGGACCATCTTCCGCTGTTCATTGTGCATAATAAAGTTGTGCAGAAACTGTAGGCACGTAATCAAAAGCCGCTTGTAAAGGTTGACCACTTTCTGCCATCTTTCCTCATTTCTGGCGTTTGTCTCGCCGTCAAAACCTCGCGCAGTGACCCTCACACATGTATCTATAAGAGATAATATACGCTGATCAAATCCTTTCTCCGCCGCCAAGTTCTGAGCTTTCTTCGTAGTGGCGAGAAGGTTGCGCGCAATGGTACATAAGTCGTTCAGTCGTTCGATGTCCTTAACCAAGGAAAAGTAATTGTACGCTATGAGATTCGAAGAGGAGTGATCGTAGTTCGTGGACGGGGGGTTCTTCCATGCGAAAGATTGAGACTCGAGGACAGGAATGGCTTTGGTCAACACCTCTGTAAGACCCTGCCATATGTCGGGCGACAACCCAAGATTTTGTCTGCAAGAGAGACAGGTCAGTTCCATATCTCAAACTCGAATAATTATAATTGGGAGCGCGTACCTGACATCACTCTCCTGGTGACTCTTGTACAAAATTTGCTTCCCAGCGGAGAGCATATGCTCCAGACGCTTGTCGTCAATCATTCCGCGGGTTTCATAGTGGCTCAAAGTACCGGCCAGGATGACTTTAAGCATCAGCTCAGCCGGCGTACATTTGGGCTTCGCTTCCACCGTTGGTTGTTCCGTCATTTTGGCCGTGTCCTGCAGGGCCGCGAGGAAAAGTGTTGTACGATCGCAGCTGTTGAAGTGTAAACGATTCTATGAAAAGGTGGAGTCGAGGGGTCTTGTTCCTGTTGGAATTTTTCCGCTCCGAGGTGGAGCTTCCGCGGGTTGTGATTGGACGGAAGTTTCAGGTACGTCTATCTATGGGCCTCGTAGATTTCTAGGAATGTGTACTATACGGTCAAAGTATTCTGCAGCATCCTATATATACAAATTCTTGATCTCACAAGAGCTTCAATATATCCAGCAAGTTCCCCCAGAATCCTAAGTCATAGATATTTTCCACCTCAGCGAGGCTGCTCACGCGAAACCATCTTGGATCGATAGGGGCATTCTGGTCGTCAGGTTGAATGACTGAATTCGAACGTGAGGATAGCATGTATCCCACTCTCAGTGGTTCACCATCAGTGACAGCCAGTAGCTGATCACTATGTGCAGGCCAGGATGTACAGAGCGCAGGGGGCCCATTTTGCGGCCCAGCTTCTCCGTAGATCTCGCTTCTCTTGGCTCTGAAAACAAACCCATCATCAATGTCGTCTTTCCAAAATGCCCATTTTCCGTTCTCATTAGTTGTCATTCCAGCCCAGATGAGGTAGACATGATATAAGAAAAACCCAACAGCAAGAGGGGCTATCATCAGTGCTAGTAGGAAAATTGTACCGATACGGATTTCTTCCAATATGACTGCTCCCCATAAATTAAAGAACGCTGACCAACTAACATTCTCGCTCCAACGCCCCGTAGATCCCGCACTCGAAGACAGCACTTCTTGTAAAGTACGGTCTAAAAGCACGTAACCCAAGTACACGCCGTATATCAATAGAATTGATATTGATAACAAAAGTGACATGAAGTAATGGTAGTTATGTCGACCGACGCAGTTAGTCAACCATATGCAGTGGTGATCATGTCTCGAGACGCATGCATTGCAGATACCGCAGTGCTTGCTTCGAGGTGGTTTGGGAAGGCGACAGGTGCGACACTGATGTCCTGGATGAAAGAGAACTCGATCGTACGGATAATGCTTCATTTCTCTGTCGAGATTCTCCTTGGTGACGAAGGACTTCGTTACGACGCTGGCATACAGGCTCAAATATGGTAGTGTGATGACCAGCAGTACACAGAGTCGATCGGCTGTAGTAAGTCTGGGCCATGCCTTTGGGACAAACGTAAGCTCTGATCCCGAGAGAAGGGCAACAAAAAATATCTGTTTTCTCCATGTCAGTAAAAGATCCGAAAACTGCATCTACTGATGTCGAATCCGCTGACCAAGACCAATGGATGATTCTCGTGCAGCAAGTACTTGCCAGACCTACGCCAGCAACGCAAGAATCGACCGCCCAGTAAGAAAGAATCCACATGGGCAATTCCATTCGGAATATAAACCCAAATAGCTCTGTAGAGGAAACCGACTGGTGTCTTCCTGCAGAAACCTGTAAGATTCCGTATTGACATTCCTACAGAGTCCCTGGAGCAACCTACTTGAGCGCGGGAAGTCGTCCAAATAGAGTAACAAACGTCAGAAAGGATATCGCCAGCACAACCAGGGCTACATTCCGAAGAGTTCCCATTTTGAGTTTCGGATGCGATTCCCTTGACGTCGTCAAACGAAGAGCGCACGCTATCAGCTGTTCCGCATCCCGCTAAGGTTTGAAAAACGAAAACAATATCCAAATATACTTAGGTATCGGGCCTAGCACATCACCTAGTGAGAGAGTTGGTACTCTGGTTAAGTGACGCGGATACATCTCTTTCGTCTCGCGACACGATCTCCTTTCAAGTTTCAAACGAGAAGGCGTATTGGCCCGTGCACGTGATGATCATATTGAAGGAACCTTGACTTTTCCAAGCAATCTGATTCTCCATCCAATCGACCATTTTCTTTTTCAGGATCTCTCCGTATGCATATATCCTTGAAGGGGCATTTAGTTTGATGAAGCTGATTTACCGATTAAATTATCTTTTCTCGTTGAAGTTAGCTCTGCGCTACCTGAAGCACGTGGTAACGCGCTCTGAGGCAAAACCCCCTAAAAACAAAGATCACGGCTCTTTGGATTTGCCGGGAAGAGTCCAGCCATTGTTGCAGATTAGTCCATTAGATTGATTTTACCATGACAACTGCAAAGACTATCTATACTAGCGCTCCTCCCGATGGGACAGCAGGTAGTCTTTTTGAAGGGAAGAAATTCTGGTTATCCTACAATGTTCCGCAAAAAAGCAGGTTCAGAGAGCTCATTCAGGTGACAAACCAAGTTTCATGATGCAATACCCTTGTAGCCGCCTTTCGATCTGACTGCTGCTTAGTATAATGGTGGCTTCGTAGTACCTTTAGAAAAAGACGCTGATATCAAACTGGTCGACCACGCGAAAAGAGATATCCCTCCTGACAGGTGAGCATCAATGTTCAGTTTATCTACCTCACAGCTAATAATTAATCTAGCTTTTCATATCAATATATCGAGAGATGTATGCGAACTGGAAGGCTTGTGAACCTTGAAGCTCATCGGGTTGGCCCAGCTGAACCTAAGCCTCGTCCCGTCGGCGCATCTCACATCTCAACGAGAGCGCACAGGACACAGTTCACTAAAGAGGACGACGAGATCCTTCTGGCTTGGGTCCGAGATTCCGAAGCACAAGGTGGTGCCACCGCAGGAAATAAGATTTACGAATCTCTGGCACAAAAGGTACGCTCAAACAACCACTTTCCGTGATATGAGTGGCGTGCATGATCTCTGACAAGAATAGCACCCGCAACATACATCTCAGTCATGGCGAAATCGCTACGTGAGGAATTTCCGTGGACAGAGACCTCCGGCAGGACTATCTACTGCGGCCCAACGCGTCACGACATCTGAAGACGCAGAGCGTACGCCATCCCGTAAGGCTATTTCCTCGGAAGGCGCTCCTACGAAAGAGCAGTCAGAGGTTTCTCAAGGTAGTAAAGTTTCCAATTCAGTGCGGGGAGACGGAACAGATCGCAGTTCGCAGGAACCATCTCACAGCGCTTCCAAACCAGCTAGAAGACAGCATCTAGACTCGCTACAACATGCTCCGAGCACGCCAGTAGATCAGCAGGATGAGTTTTTGACACAAATACCACGGAGGAGTCTGTATCTCCAGCCACAGACTCCAAACTTGCCACAACAGCCGCCCGGAGACGGCCAGGAGCCACCACTTGCCGCACGTTCGAAAACGATCATCAGTCCAAAAAGGAGCCAACAAGAGCATGCACGGCAAGATATAGCGCGCATAGAAGGACAAGAAGCGCGAAAACGAAGACGTCTATCAGTCGAGATCCCGACCTTCGGCCTAGATCGCCAGCCGGAACGTAAACGGAGAGCTACTGGTTACGACCCAAGAGCACTGCCATCGACACCGGTCCAACCTCCGGTGGAAGCAGAAAAGGAAAAGGATAAGCCAGCTCTAGAATCCACAGATGATGAGACGCAATCCGAAGACCAGTTTGAAACTGCACCACAATTTGGGGACACCCAACGGCCGATGCAGCCCGATGATAACCTGCTTCGAGAGCTACCCTTTCTCCCATCCAGCCCGTCCGAAGAAGAGACCCGTGGGCAGGAGCGTGAAGAAGAGATCGTAAGTGAGATTGATCAATGGATCAACTCGCGCGTAAGGACAGGCAAAGCGCAAAATGAGCAGCAAGTCATAGAGGCATTGAGGTGTACAAGTATGGATCCTGACCTGGCGGATGTCGTTCTGAAGTCTCTTGTGAAAGGGAAGGGCATTCCCCAGCACATACGTGGGGTATGGACTACTGAAGACGACAAACGTCTGCAGAATTCGAATTCCGGAGAAATGGAGCGCTCGATCGAAAAGCACGGCATGGAGCTTGCAAAAATAAGACAGAAATATCTTCGAATGGCTCAAAGCGCAGGGATTTGAGGTCGTTCATCAACGCTTAGTGATACGGATAATGTACAATTAGCTACCTGGTAACATAGACTGTAATGGAAATATTGCCAGATGCAGGACAGCATGCGCTACGGAATCAAAACCGCGATCAAATGGCTGCTGTCTCTTCCTTCTTTTCTTTTCTTGGCTTGGAAGGAGAAGAATGTCAACTAAGACGGCAGGCCCATCAACTCTAGTGACTTAGGGGAGAAGGATATTCAGAGTCACTAAAAATACATCGAGCAATAGCTGAAAGAAGCATTGGCCGTGGAACAGGAAATACTGGCCAAGCACCCGTCCCATGCAGACATAACCTTGAGCGGATGCAAATAGTAGCAGGAGAAAAGAAAACCCAAAAAATGAAAAGCAATACAGAAGGAAAATGTCATGTAAAAGAACTAGCTCCAGACCTACTCGAAAAAAAAATATTCAAATTGCGCGCTGAATAAAAAGCACTTTCCATTGATATTTGTTGTTATGGATAGTTGCTCAGCCTTCTTTGAAGACGCTGTAAAAACTGTTAGAATTAATACTAACGCACTTTAGATGGCCATGACTTACAGATGTTGTTCGTAGAAGCGGAGCATCTAGCAGAGAGTTAGTTCTCGGTGTATCGCGACTATCGGCGACTTGCTACCAGCTTACCTTCATCGGACATTTCTCGTAACATTGCTCTATGGACACGCGTGACTTCTTGCCATTGTTCCAGTGGAGATAAGCCATCAAACTGCCCGTTTCCGCATCACGCATAATAGTGTCGACTTTAAGAATGTCCTTTTCCCAGTTCTTACTCTTGGGGACCCAGTCAGGCACCTCCTCGTTTTCCTCTGGTTCTGCGCTATCTGCTCCTCGTGACTTCCTTGGCTTCTTCTGGGTTGCTTTCTCAGGCGCAGCCCTTGCCTCATTCATGGACTTTCTCTTCCTCGCAGACTTCTCAGGTTTTCCGCCGAGCTTTTCGTAATACTCATCCAAGGCTTCTTTGGCGCCCTCCCTGCACGCTGACTGTTAGCAAGACGAGTACTAACTTCTAGAAGCCTAAAATTTTCATACAGCAAATTGTCCTCTGGTTCCATTGTCTGGTCTTCTGGCTTGTCGTATCCTTTCCATTTCACTTGCAAGAAAAGGGATCCCTGGCAGAGCGGTCAGTAAACGGTCTCGCTGAATGGAGATTCTTCCAGGCTTGCTCACATCTTTCTTAAACTCATGTCCCACGATCTTCTCGACGACATAACTGTAGTTCTCAGCATCGAGCTGCTTTTAGTGCGCAAATAGTCTCGCTACTCACACATCGCCGCCTTCTTCCTCGTCACTCTCTTCCTCTGCCGACTCCTTTCCATTGTCATAAGGAATCGCATCGCCAGTGGATTCGTCCTCCGAAATATCCTCTACCGGAGCTGCTTCTCATTAGTGTCAGCCCACATTATGGTGCTTCGAATCGCAGAGACGGGAAGCTTGAGGACCGCAGGATAGAGAAGAGCGGCGCAAAGCCACGGGAGCACTCACGAGGCATTGCCCTAGACCATGAAGCGAAGCTGAAAAGTCGTGAAAACAGCGTGGCAATTGAGATAGTAACAACTTGTAAAGAAATCAGAATGAGGGGCGGATCAGAAATGCAATGCGCCGAGCGCGAACTACTGACGGCATGAAGCTCTCTTTTGAGCTGAGTTGCCGGCGCGCAAAGTCGCGTGGAGGAGAGAGGCACAGCGCCAAGCCACATCGGGCAAGCAGCTCACTAGCCTCACTCGGTCAATCTCCAGAATTTCGAGGTCTAAAAAGGCCCACGCATGTGCACGCCAGCAGTCTGTCTAGATCCCCGCCGGTACTGTTGTTTGACAGTCTTCTCTATTGCGGAGACCATCTTCTATTTCCTTCATCCTTTAACTGACAGCGTCTCTGTTTTTTTTTTTTTTTCGCTGCAAATTCTGCCTTCTGGCAGACCACCTTCAAAATGGCCATGCGTACGTTCAGATACCCCTCATTATGCAGTCCGCCCACTGACAACTGTCCGTTCCAGAGCTTGATATGTCTAATGGTAACTTCCACGTTCCTTCATCCGCTGAAACTGAATCGAACTCCATTCTGAACAATATGTGGCAGCTACGGTGATGAAGGATGAGCAGGGCCGGCCGTTTATCGTCGTCCGAGAGTACGTCGCTCCGCCGATACACCCTGTTTCGCAAGTTATAATATGAGAGCCCGAACGACTTATATTGATTTTCCTTCTATAGTCAGGGAAAGAAGAAGAGGCAACACGGCACCGATGCCGTCAAGTCGCACATTGTCGCCGCGAAGACGGTCGCCAGTATCGTGAAGACTTCGCTGGTATGGTCATGCGCACTACGGTCTGGAGCAAACAACTGAGATGTGCTACAGGGTCCTCGTGGTTTGGACAAGATCCTCATCTCTCCCGATGGAGATATCACCGTTACAAATGATGGTGCTACCATTCTATCACAGGTCGGTTCTACGGCCCTTTGACCCCGCATTTGAAATCAGCTAACGGATGCGAAAGATGGAAATCTCCAACAACGTCGCCAAGCTCCTTGTGGAGTTGTCGAAGTCCCAGGATGATGAAATTGGTGATGGTACGACTGGTGTGGTAGTGTTGGCTGCGGCTCTGTTGGAGCAGGCTTCCGACCTGATTGACAAGGGTATCCATCCTATTCGGATAGCCGACGGTTACGACCAGGCCTGTGAGATTGCAGTGGCCCAGCTCGATAAGATTAGTGATGAGATCACATTCTCGAAGGATGACACAGAAAACCTGATTAAAGTCGCGAAGACAAGTCTTGGAAGCAAGATGTGGGAAATTAGCGTTGTCCCCTTTCTAAAGATTAGATGCTGACTGCTTACCAGTGTCTCGAAATCTCACGACCAGTTTGCTAAAATCGCCGTCGATGCCGTGCTGTCCGTAGCCGATCTCGAGCGCAAGGATGTCGATTTCGAACTCATCAAGGTAGACGGAAAAGTCGGCGGTGCTCTCGAGGATTCACTCCTCGTCAAGGGTGTCATTATCGACAAAGATTTCTCACATCCTCAGATGCCAGACGAGGTCAGAGATGCTAAACTGGCAATCTTGACTTGCCCATTTGAACCTCCTAAGCCGAAGACTAAGCACAAGCTCGACATTACATCCGTTGAGGAATTCAAGCGGTTACAAAACTATGAGAGAGAGAAGTTCTCGGAGATGATCCAGCAGCTGAAGGATAATGGAGCTAATCTGGTTATCTGCCAATGGGGTTTCGATGATGAGGCGAACCACCTGCTCCTTCAGAATAAGTTGCCCGCTGTCCGATGGGTTGGTGGACCTGAGATCGAGCTGATTGCGATCGCCACGAACGGAAGGATCGTTCCCCGTTTCGAGGACCTGAGTCCTGAGAAGCTTGGAACTGCTGGCCTCGTCCGCGAAATGAGCTTCGGTACGACGCGAGAGAAGATGCTTGTCATCGAGGAGTGTGCCAACAGTCGCGCGGTGACTGTCTTCGTCAGAGGAAGCAACAAGATGGTCAGTATTTGTCGATATGCATGTGTATAACCACCACCGTCAAGCAAGACTAACGTATGTTCTCTGGGCTAGATCATCGATGAAGCTAAGCGATCGCTGCATGATGCTCTTTGCGTCGTCCGCAACCTTGTGCGAGACAACCGTGTCGTCTACGGAGGTGGTGCCGCTGAGATTGCATGCTCTCTCGCCGTTGAGGAAGCCGCTGTGAAGGTCAGTTGCTGGTTTCACTATTCCAGTTGTAGCTTTCTGACAAAATCTACAGAGCCCCGGAATTGAGCAATACGCCATGCGTGCTTTCGCCGATGCTCTGGACTCTATTCCCATGACTCTTGCCGAGAACTCTGGTTTGAGCCCTATTGAGACTCTTGCCTCCATCAAGTCGAGACAGGTTAAGGAGAATAACTCAAGGCTCGGCGTGGATGCTATGTTGACTGGTAACAACGGTGGGTCTTTGCTGCTCTCTCGAATCTCTCGAATTTGTGTGTTGCAACTAATAATCGGTCCATTCAGACATGAAAGCCCACTTCGTGATCGACCCTCTTATTGGAAAGCGCCAGCAGCTCCTGCTTGCTACCCAGCTATGCCGAATGGTTCTCAAGGTGTGTAACTACCTCTTGCTTTTTCACCTTCCTGGATGGCTGCTGACCAATAACAGATCAACAATGTCATCATTGCTGGCGATGACGAGAACGAGTTCTAGATTCCCTTTGTATAGGTGATACAGGGCATGAACTGCATGAAGTATCTTCTTTGATGTGGCGTACAGGCACCTAAAAACGACATCCATCTCCCTCCATGATTGAGGATAATTAGTCTCGACCGCCTTTTTTTTATATGTAAAACAGCAAACAAAACACTAAAAGCTCCAGCATTAAAAGGACAAACTAGTGTGAATCTTTCCTACGAATGAAAAGCGTTGGAATTCGGCAAGTTGAGATACAAATCTCCCCAGCTCTTTCTAGAAAGGCAGTAATCAGAACCGGCATTATTTGACTGTAGCCCATCACTCCCATAGAATTTCTCAACCCGTCAAACCTATTTTCTAGACCCATCAGTAATCACGGAATCCAAGATCACAGATTAAATCTCCTGATTACATTGCAGTCACTTTAACTCGAAGCTTAAGTTATTAATTTTACCAGACTACGAGGAGATAAGATACTTCGCCATCTCATGATCCCGTACGGATTCTCCCTACCGTCCGGATTGCTTCCAGTTCTTCTTTCACTAAGGATAGGCTGTCCCTTTTGTTGTAGGTTTAACGAAGCTTTTGGCTCCATTTCAAGTCTTGATGTGTCTGGAATGATTAACGAGTGGGAGTCTTTTTATTTTTTTTGTTGTACAAAGGACAAAGTCCCTTCTGTCTAGAGCACTGTCTGTCTATGGTTGTCGAGCTACATATCACGTTGTATGAGCAAACGCGCTAGAAATAGGAAATGTCCTGGGTTTCTTTGAGTTAATTGATCCTTTGGGTATTATGGATGACTCCTTATGTTTTATTTGATGAGAATCGAAATAACATAGACTGAATTGTATAGTTAGCTGTGGAGTGGTCTGCTGTTTCCTGGGTCACTAAGGATTATATATATAGCATTAACTGGATAATTAAATTATTAAGAATTATGTTTATTCTTCTGGAAGGTCGGGATAAAAAGCCTCGAGCAACGCATAGTTAAAGAGATCCGGACTAAATTCCAAGCGACCCTCTGCTTTGAAAGTATAAAGCTGGTCAGTCCACTATAGATGACGACGGTTCCAAGACAATGATTTCTGTCCTTGATCATAATTTCTGACTATATAAAATTCATTTGTTTGAGCAACCCGTCCTTGGCTATTTCCACATCTGGAAGGCCACTCTTCTTTCCGTTTATCCCGTTCCTTGAACCGCATGGCCTCCACGTCTAAGAAGCATGTCGCGCACTCCAGTATCAGGAGACCAGTGGCGAGAAATCACGAGCAAGAGCTACCAGCATCTGTCATGATTGTGGCAAGGAACTAACGATGGCGAGCAGCAATATGAAGTGGGACCTGTCCCAAGCTCCCAGAACATGAGCCACCGTTGACCGTCTGACATTACCACTATCTGTAACTCGGTGAGCGCTCCGTACGATACTCGAGGATACTAAACGGAATACAGAGTACTGCGTATTGTTTCTCTCGGGCCATTTCCGGAAGCCGTGGATGTTGTCCCTGTGACGTCCCCACTTTTCAACTAAACATTGCGTTAGGGGCCCAGCTCCCTTCTCCTTGGGACAGACGGCTTCGAAACGGCGACTCCCAGCGGTCTTTAGGTAGCATCAAATAGCGTCGGGTGTGGATAATCTATCCCTATAATAGCAACTAGGACGCGGGAGGCCGTTCTTGCATCCGTGAGCCGTGCTCCATTAGGAAAGAGAACTCGCAAAGTGTGCTTTGGGCGTTTATGCGTGTGTGCTCTAGTTGCCCCCGTGCCTGCAGATCATATTATGCAATAAATGTTCCGTTGGTAGGAAAGGATACGGCTCGTTGCATTCTCAAAATTGAGCAACTCGTTTGGCTGGCATATTGGCATTTGACTGGGCAAGCTGAGCAGAGGCTGTGAGGTGCTCAACTGGAGACAGACCAAATAGAGGCGAAGTTCTGGAGTTGACATTATCCGAGCTTCCGTGAGACTATAGGAGTCTTCATAACGTGCTCACCCGCACCGCCAGCTTTCAAACAAGTATCCACAGGGAATTAGTTGAATGACTTCACATATGCGGAGCCAAGTTGCAACCTATCGCGCTCCATAGAGTACAATATAGGCTTTGGATAACCAACTCACAATCCGTAGTATTCGTATTGGTGATTTGCCCATAGAATATGCCAGATAACCGGCTATCAAATATGGCAAACCTGGCGCACTATTTGCCTCATTGTTTAAACCCCCGGTGGCTGTGTTAGTGGTACTTCGAGTCCCAGGAAGCTGGTTAATGGGTCACAGGATCTGCAGTTCGATGGCGCAGGTACAAGCGTGATAGAATACTAGTGAAGTACTGTCTAGATCTAGACGGTACGCAGGATAGAATCTTCAAGCGTCTTACAGGATAGGACTGCGAGCTCCTTGGAGGCAGACATGGAACCGAGATGTCAAGATATCCTTTCGTGAACCTGATCAAATGTCTTAACCAGGCTCCAAAACATATTGACCTGTCTGACAACAAGCACGGGCTCTGCACTGATGGAACTTGCTTAGAGATCGACACAGATATATCACATGGTGAAGGGTTTCAATTCTATGAAACTATACTCGGTAGTAAATATCAGAGCTTGAATAGTGAAGGAGCGTTCACCTGGAACATGCCCAGCATCTTGTTTCCTATTACTCTTGGCTGGCCAACTATTGCCCGTTCATAAGACTCGGGGTCCCGGTTTTGGCCATTGCACCTCTCCCAGAGTTCAGGTAACGCTGTCGAGAATCAGATGAACATGTCGTAACATTGAAGACATGACTGTAAATTACGGGACAAGCGGTTCCGACAAGGCTTCAAGCTGCTATGGTAAATTTGGATAGTCGTGGAGAAGTAATCAAATTGATGTGGAACCTTCTCGACTTAGGACGAGCAGTGCATTATTGACACTAAGGTTAGTGGGGGCTAGAGCCAGCAACCCCTGAAAGCAAAGATCCCATGAGACTAGCATCTCTAAGGTCATATGACCATCTGAAATGACGTTGGCGCGTCCGAAACTCAGTGGGTCGGAGGTGTCGTAGGTCTGCTGTTTCAGAAGACACTATTTCCTTCGGGCGAATTCTACCGTTTACAATCACCTGAACAATCTCTATATCGAGAACTGGACTTCATAGACGGGGTTCCAAGCGGAAAGCAGAGAATCCCGAGGACCCGGAAGCATTGACGCCTCCAGGATAACATGGCGTCATAAGATGAAGCTTGTAAATGCCAAAACAAAACATGGAAAGAACACCGTCTCGAATGAGAGAATGGGTATAGGAAGGTGAGGAGAAGTCAAGAAAATGCAGGCCTATGCAGATAGTGTACTGGTCTTGGCTCCAAAAAGAATCGTAGTCTAGATGAACACCAATGGTATGAGGAACAACAAAAAAGACAGCAGCCTGTCAATAATAGAAGCTCATATGCATCCATAAGGGTTTAAGAGAGGTCTTTTGGAGAGTCCGAAGCATGGCTCATTCGATTCTGGCCCATTCACATGTATGGAGTCCGGAATAATATTCCAGTGGATAGAGTCTGTGGCAATCCTTCTGGACAGGCGTTAATACGGGGAGTCCAGAACCATCGATGAAATAATATAAGATCCCGTTAATTAGCGTGTCCCATGAACCAAGTACTTACCAGCGGGCGGAAGTGAAGCCCCTGTTCCGGCGAGCTTGTCCTATCCGCGATCTAAACGATCTAAACGCAGATAGGCATGTGAAAGCGTCAGGGTGGGTAACACCATCAGGGGTAATGCCGACCTAAGCACCCGAAGATTGGGGGCCGATTAAGGATGCAGGGACCTGCTGGGTGATAATATTTGAAAAGATACAGATTTATAGTAGTAGTGATAATAAGATGACGGCTGTGTCGAGTAAGCTCCATCACTCTTGACTGCTGGGTCCTTGGTTCATAGGTAGACGGAGAAGTGTCAGGTCAAGCGCCATGAATCGCCTGGCAATTGGGCATAACGTGTGGCTATTTTCCAATTCCCTCGGTATATCATGTGCAACGGTTTCTTCTCCATCCAATTCAAGGAAAGATGTCATGGTTGATGCGCTGGCAGTCTCAAAGATGCTTTATTGATAGGTGCTGATGGGCTCATATGGATATGTTTAATTTTCAAGAATCTCATAGGAGATGGTATGCGCCAGACATGTGTCTCTTGTCAATACGATATCTGAGATTGATGTCGATAAGAACTGGCTGACGTCAGGTCAAAAAGAGCGTTGCGCTTTAAGCAGTCAAGGAGTTCAAGTCCCAAATAATCAAGACAATAAACGTTTAGCACAACTTAGCAAGTCATATCTCCAGTAGATAATATTTCTTTGTGGTGTAATGCGATGTTATCCTCGGCTGTCGTGCGAATTCTAGAGTTCAGATGACCCACGGTGCAGTCCATAATCGGGAAGGAAGTGGTACAACACAGCACCCGACAGTAAGGAGAGGGTCACCACAGCGCAAAGAGCAAAATGAAATATTCTCGTGGATTCTATAGACTGTTTGCTGTGTTATGTCACGCGGTCAATAAGAGCCTTTATTGTTTCCGGATAATTGTCGGTGCTCTATGTTCAGAATGCCGCTCTCGGTCTCGGCTTCAAGAAGCCTCACCGCATGTTACAGTTTCTACTAGGTACATGTCAGAAGACGACCAAATAAGGAGTATGCCCAGGGTCGTTGAATCTGCCATCGTCAGCTCACACTCATGGTACCTAAGTATCATTTGAGATTGCTATTCCTTGAGTTTGCGGCCAGCCCAACTTGTTCCTCGGAAACAATACCAAATCAGGCGATCTCCTGACACCATGTATTGGTCCAAACAGGCGTTGAAGCTTACTCCACGGTTTGCCTGAAACCGAACTGTTTGCGGGTGGACACTTCCCCATATTTGCGGAGTCCTTCCCACGCGACTCTCCACACAGTTCTCCGCATGAACCGTACGGCCTTTTCGAACAGCAGTTATTCTCGGCTCATCCTTCTGTCTCACATATCTCTCATTCCCAAACTCATCGGGCTTGCGAAGCAGGTATCTCGGTTCAAGTCTGACAATGCTTTAGAACAAGGAGATACATTCCGTTCGTCTGTTCTGGCAATCAGACTAATCATAATGCTTGCCTCAAGCCACCTATAATCGTACTCTCCATGCAGTGCATTGTCTACGGAGTACACCTGTCTTTGTCTAGAAGAATGATCAACAGATAGCTCTCATAGCTCCGCCTTACCTACAAGCAAGCAATTAAGATGGCTTGTGGTCTGACGTTTTGGTGCCTCTGGGATCGTCCAAAGCGTCAATATTAGTCTTTTCACTTGGTCATCTGCACCTTAGTGACAGTAACGGAATGTGGCCAGCATCCGGGCACTCGTTACGACCCCGGATGTACTCCGTATTCTGTTATATGAAGACTGTATCCGGGGAAGTGCATGGAATCTTCCGCCTTCGGACCCGGAATCAGGATGACAGCACTGTATATTTGCATCTTGCATTCATACCAGACGATCTTGTCCTTCTGTTGGTCGGACGAGCATGATAGGGCTGCTTTCCGACGACCAATGTCTTCCAGGGTGCAAAGGGCGATCGCAGCCTGGCCGGTGGGACAGGCACGATCTGTCAGATTGAGTCGAATGGCGGGGAGTCTGGGGTTCTATCGTCGTGACAGATCCGGCGCCACATTCCAGGGCCCCGGGCATCTTCCTTCAAAGGTCCAGAACACAGCAGCGCAATCCGCGGCTTCGGTGTCATTACCCCAGTTCTCTATCTCTTTGTCTCTTTGTCAGATACTTGGTACTGCTGTGACATTCGGATCGGCTGTACCATCTCCCGAGTGCTGCGGACCGGGGCAGGGGCAGGGGCAGGGGCAGGGCTCCGGGAGCTGTTCAGCCTGCTTTATTGGTGCGAATTTGGTCGCCGACCATAGGTATCCCGGAAAATGAGTAGGCCCAGGTATCCTTCTGCTTGTGGAAGCGCAGTCACATATGGGTATGGACTATGAAGGGATGTCACAGATGCGCATCCGTATAGGGCAATGAGCACCAGGTCCGCTTGCATGTCAAGCATCAGGGGTGCAGCAACATATGCGCCTAGGGTCGGTAGATAGCAACGCAAACACGTTCGTCTGTTCCTAAGCCCCGCGGCCCCGATTTCAGATGGTGTTTCATGTGGCAGCAGTGACCGTCCGGGGATGGGAGAGGTGATGTACCCCTGCATAGAACGTGGCATGCCTGAACTCGATGTGGGCCTGCATCGCCTCCAAGCGAGGAACTTCCAGGTACCAGTTGTCTTGATATGACTGCACCGCGTCAACTGAAGCCCGAGGACCGTGGTAAATCCCGAATAATACTAATGGTGAAAGAATAGGGTATTATTGAGATCCCCGACGTGGGAACAGTCCAGGGGCGCCATCACGAGACAGGAAAAACCGACGGCAGCTCCCGTTCTTCTCTTCACATGACGCCTGATCATCACATGCGCAGTGGGCCAGTTTGAAATGGAACGAGGAAGTTATCTCAGTATATGTCACCGTTTTATTGTCATTGGATTTGGTGTCTGTTCCACGAGTGTGGTTTCCCGTTGAAAACGAAAACGAAAACGGCTGTCAGATGTAATGTCATCTCTATATGCGCGTTGATATATATTTCTGCATCGGGAAGTGGGGGAACACAACCACCACCACAAGGTTTCATGACGAAGTAATTGAATCTATAGCCTGAGTATCGTTCTCAATTGCACACGGAGTTCAAAGCAAAATAACCCGGAAGATATCCATATCATCATTAACACCCCCATCTTCGGAATATACCGCCCACGCTCCGAGTGCTACCTTAGCATAAGTAGATCCGTCGGATACCCCCGACTCTCACCCAAGGCTCCCACAGATGAAGTCCGGGAAAGCCGATCGATAAACATAGGCACAGTGATAATGATAATCACAAACCTTCCATGCCATCATGCCTATTCATACAATCCACCGCCGTAGTACTAATAAAAGAGTGATTTGATCATGATCGCGAGGTTATCATCACGCGATACCTAGCTCCTGCAATGCAACGAACAGTCTAGAAAACAAACGTATCGCGCGCGTGTGATAGGGCAGTGGGAGTTAATCCAACCAACCAACCAACCAATCGATAAGCGCGATACTCTCTTTTTTTTTTTTTTCCCGAGAATTACTCTAGAGTATATTATTCTCCACGTAGATCCCCCAAAGAACCTACGACGGAGTACTCCGAAGTAAACGAAACGACCCCGAAAATCCGTTTCATCGATATACAAACAGCCGCGGTACATACATAGTAGTATACAGTACATTGATGGTTACATCTGCCCGATCACATGGCAAGCCCATCGGGGAACGTGCCGAGGGCGATGTGATGAAAAGCAAAGCTCAAATCTCAATCACCTAATAATCCCCGTCGGTGTGCCGAGCACAAGCGAGGATCTGAGCGCTTCTCGCTTCATGTCTCTGGATTTAGAAGGGGGTTAGCTGTCACAGCGACTACGTATCTGGAGTGCTGCTAGGCAGGAAGGGGGATTTGCGGCGCGGCACGCGAGTAAAGTAGTAGGTATTATGCATAATTGGGGGCGGATATGGTTGTAAAGTTGTAACCTGTCTGTATCTACAGTACTCCGTATAGTAGACAGAATGATCTGTCATGAAAACAGTGACAAATACACCCCTGCTGTGTACTATCTCTAACCGTGTAATGAAATAGTAGTTTCCATACGTAGGGACGGGTCACCCTCGAGTACATCAACCGGCGCACAGTTCTTGCGGTAAGTCAATCAGTGAAACATTCAACCTTTCGATAAGAGCGAATGTAGACGACAGACCACATCGACACCGACACGAACGAAGGGGGGGTGCCATATGGTATGGCTGGTGCTAGCATGGGAGACGGATTGATCCAGCTGATCGCAACGCGCATCTAGCGGAGGGATAATACACCTTGTACTCCGTACACCGATCTTGCGCCACAGATAAGTACGGACAGAATGCCAGGAAGAGAGGTAAGGCGCATGAATTGGGTTTCACCTGACTCATGACTTTTAGTTAGTTCATAGCATGCGGTTCCGAGGACCTGGATGGCTTCGTCTCTGCTGCAGGTTAGGAAGTAAATTAATTGTCCGAAGTGGCTGTGTACATGCATGCCCGAGAGTGGGACACATGTCATATAGGGAGAAGAATTACGCCAAGATAGATGGCTAGGACGATCTAGGTAATTTCCCAGGGGAAAAATGTGGCATAGCGCCCTGTTACCTCTTCAGGGTGCTACAGTAATTATTTGAAATAGTTGATATTGCTGCGGAGCCTTTCAGGAGTATGCGGCGGTCTGTGCACCGCGGCTGTTCCCGTGCGGACAGACGTTACCAGTCACCTGGGTAGGGGACTTCATCCTAACACCCTTGACCGGCCCTTGGTCTCGATGAGTCTATGGAAAATAAACAGAAAATAAGAATAGCCATCAGATGCAGTGTACCATATAGGAGATGGGTATGATCGGAGTTCGTTCGAGGCGTGTTCATGTTGCTGGGCAGCGAGGTCAGGGGTGACTTTGGAGTGGTATGTTCTGGAGACAACTTAGCTTTCCTAGATACCTACCATCCCGGCAATAATGCCATGATAACTACCATGAACAACACAAAGATAAGTACTTTTTGAAGAATCCAAAAATTGAAGCATAATGCCGATAGGATATGAGATAGGAACTATCACCGGCCTAATGCGGAACCATCGTCCGCCGGGTCAATCTCCCGGTCTCCGCGACCCAGCAGTATCGAACCCCCTTGCCTAGGGGCGTAGGATCGATATCGTCCAAGTCCTATGAGACGCCTCTAGGCGAACAGGCAGATTCTGCAGGAAAATCAAGGACCCGAGATCCTGGGTTGTGAGATGGGTGAGCAATCGCGAAAGGGATAGTGCGCGGCCCGGGAACGAGGAATGTGACTGATCAACTACATATGATCCTGATCATATGAGTGAAACCTTGAAATTTCGGCGACCCGTCCCGGAAACCTAATTGCAGATTGTGCGTTAAATGCTTAAGCGCTCGAACCTGTGAGGTTGATGACTGGATGACAGTGTTTGAGAGACATGTCGCCCTTACTAGGAACAAGAATGAAATCCTCCGATGACGATCTCCGGTGCGTCCCGATTCCAGATGCATAACAGAAGGGACATACATATAGGTAAATGACCTGCCTATCAGTATTGTGGCTCCTTCATTTCCACACCTGGGGATGCCACAATATGTTGACAAATTTTGACGCCACAGTTCGCCAGTAAGGCCGACGGTGTGGTATGACAGAGACGTCCGGACTGGCTCATTGATTTCTCTTCAGGCACCCCTGCGGCATCTATCGATATCTGGAGTTCATGCATAGATGTCTCCGTTCAGATGATAGCCTATCATCGCATAGTTGTCTTTAGTGCAAGTTAGCCAGACAAGCTTTCGCTTGCCTTAAGTCGATAGGTCTACCTGCGAGACTCGATAGATCAATGGCATGCAAACTATTTCCCAGCCATTCAGTTCGTCCTGTTGTAATGGAGAAAACCGCGTTTTGGTATTATGGTCGCTTTTCGTACACCATATTGAAGCTCCTCGGAAAGTTCCTACTCTAGTTACCAAGCTAGTGCGTATATTATTGACCATTTATTCCGAGGTTTTTCCGAATCGAGGGATTCGAGAATGTATGAACCCTGAAAGGATAGCTGGCGGATCTCCAAGGTTGTTGGTTGACTTCCGTCTCAGGCGGATGACCTTGCGATCCTCCGCACATAGGGAGCTCATGAATTACCATCACGTTGGTTGGACCAAATCCTCTCTTCTCACCATGCGCTGGACCGACGGGTGACAGCAACTGCTCTGTAGAGACATGATGGCGTGAGGGGAGGAGGCGTGATGATGAGCACTATGGGTTTCCCCGCATTCTAGGGAGCCTCGGGGTTTACTTTCTGGAGCTTTTCCTTTTGCTGGCTGCCATTGAGCAAGAGTGGTACGAGTCGTTCCATATTCAGGGGTGTAATAATAATTTCCGTGCACTGAGTACCTATCGGTTATGATAACTTCAGGGCAAAATGATTAATTGACCGCTAAAATCCGAGTTTGAACGTTGGTATTCTCCTGTTTCTCCCGGTGGGAGAAATGGAGCCGCTCACGGACAGTCATGTGGCCTGACTTTGCCACAGCGTGGCGTGTTCCTGACCGGACCCCACAGAGCGTGTTCCCGTGATCTGGATCGCCACCAAAGAATGGAGCTTGATCAACATCGTTAGTTTCCTAAGGCCGTTGCTCTGCACCTTGCGGTTTGACAGGTTAGAAGTCGTCGAGTCCAGTCCAACTGCAGGCATTCATTTCTGTTCTGATTGCGCTCAGCCATGTAGCGCATGGCACCAATGATGAATCAACGAACTCTACTCCCTCTGTTGATCTCTGTTGCTACTCTTTCTGTGATGGAAGCCATTCCATTGCAGATGATCCCTATCTACGAACTCGCGATTACGCCATGTTCTCTGTAATAATCAAGATGTCATCGATAATGGCAGTAAAAATATTCGTCGTGTCATAGGATCGGCCTCAGTTGGCCGTATCATTGTCCGCTCCCGTTTCAATCGAACCCCTGTCGGCTGATGCTTAGCCAAAGCTGAGGATCCATCGACAGTTCCGTATCGGGAAGCCCGTTCCCGACCTTCAGCGCTGCAGTTGAGCAGGACAGCATCCGAATGCTAATTTTCAGCTTTCACGTACCCCTATTATTCCTCTATCTTAACACGCTTCATATTGCTTTCGTTACGACTGCGATGGTCGACCTCGGAGTCACTTGCTGAAAAGAACTTCCCCGGTCCGTCCGGATTATATGGTGGATTGCCGCAGGGACACCAGGGAAATGCAATCGGCCGCAACATTTAGGCGACCTTGCGTCTATGATGACTGTCAGGAATATAGAGATGGTATAGACATGGTGTCGACTGGCCCGCGTAGAGAGCCCAGAGGTTCCACCGTCCTCGTCAATCAAGTTTCGTCTTGAGTTCATGACTCCCATGCTCGCTTCTCATAGGCGTCAGGACACACGCCGTCGACTACCGAGAAAATATGTGATGTGATGGTATCCTTGCGAGAATCTCATCGGCTATCAGAACTACACGGCTAGGGGCCGTTAGACTTGTACACTGAGTTTGGGGCAGACGGGACAACGATGAAATTCGAGATGAATTATTTCTCCTTTGATTGCCGCGAGCCGTTGAGAAACGCGTAGAGGTCATCTTCTGGTCAGCATAGTGAGTCTTCACATAGTCTCAGCCCTGTTGCTTAGCCTCCCTTCCGTGCAGAAGAAGTCAAAAAGGGTAAATCGTCAAAGTCAAGGACTTCCACAAAGGGAAGGAGCCGGAGATGTCTCGAAATCCAGACCCGCAGATAGCTTACGCCGTTGAAGGAACGACTGTCGCAACTTGAGACTCGTAAGTTGCGTAGTGCGATCGCGCAAACCGCTGACTGCGGTAACGTTCCGCACCTTATCCATAACAAGAAATACTCTGATATTGACCAGTTAGGGAAGGCATGACTCACAGCCTCAAGGCGGGGTAATTGTTATAGGATCTGAGGCGGACATGTGTCGCACCGTCCAGGTCCATGTCAAGTTGTCAAGCACGGAGCATCTCGATCGGGTCCCGCTGAGCGTTGGAAAGTATAAATTATACTGGGATGTTTTATCAGAGACCCCTGTCTATCAAAGCCTAAGGTGGCAGAGCACGAGGAGGGATCGACGCAAAAATGAGCGCAGCGATTGACGCAACGCGGCTCGTATTCCGAAGTTCAAAGATCAAATCAACGACTTCTCCCCGATATGTCTGTTATTACCTGAAGGAATACTAATGACTGAGTGATCATTCGCTTGTACGCGGTACTTGGTGCCGCTGGCCGCGGGAAACTCAACGCACGAGATGACCTGCTCGATGGATATGGCCGTGCACAATACCATGTGGTTGTTCCTTCCAGTGCAGGGTTAGTAGTACGTAGTGACAATGTCTGGCGGTGAGTGATGTGCATTCAACATGTGCATTCCCTCGGCCTCGGCGACACGGAAGCGTTTAAGGAGTCGATAGAGCACGGCACGGAGGAAGATCCCTACAGAATAAACAATATTGCTAGCGACAACGCCTCACTATGTGCAAACGCTGATTCTTCGATAGCATTATTTTGCCTTCTATAAGATGTTCATTATACTGCTATTCTCCTGGCTTCGTGTAACCTGGGTATGCACACGCGACGCTCCAGACCGTAGAGCCTTGATCGTTGACTAGGCTGGACTGTCCGTCTCAGGCTTCTAGACATCTTCCTAGATGATGTGTTTGGAAGAGGCACCTGAAGAGGCACCTGGCGCATCATCTCAAGGCTAGAACAGTCCAAATACTTTCACTGCAGTTCTCTCATGACTGCGAAGAGTGAAGATTCTGGGAATCCAGCTCCGTTGAATCCGGACTATTTGCGGGGAGAAAAACTAGAGCGTCACGCGCGACCCCGTGACAACGTGATCACACGCTTCAATAATATTATTAGATATTCCAAACACGGCAGGCTATCAGTTGTAGTGACGACACCTGCCAGCCACATATCCGTTATTGGGACTATCAAGGCGACGGGTGTCACTTCAAGTCTGGAAGCGGAGGGTTGTTCTGTCCCATACGAACGGAATCTTGTGTTTACATGGTTATGGGTTTTCTTAAACCACATGGCAGGAAAGATCTGCGAGCAATAGCACGGGGATATTCCATTATGACCTAATGGGTCCGGACAACTCATCAACGAGGGATCGCAAACGGTCTCATGACAAACAGAATGACCGCTGGAAGATGGATCAGCAGCAGGATGAAGATGAAGTGTTCCAGGAGCAGACGATCTTCAGATCGGAAAGCCTTACCCTACGATCCCCGCGACATGGCACCCCTGACTCGTCCGTAGGAAGTCCAGGCTAAAAGTAGATCATGTTCTGCCCTGGGAGCGGTTGAATATGGATGAATTGCTGAACGGCAATATGTGAGTTCATACCCTGTAACTGGTAGTTCCCTGCCCTTCAGCCGGACAGGAGAAAAAGAGGCGACAAAAAAGCAGCTACCACTGGAGAGGGTCATCATGCATCGCGGAGTTGGTCATCGGAGAGTAGTAGTTCAGCCACCGAAATCCGGGGGAAGCCGTTGGTCCTGCGGCTCACGACTTCAAGAGCGACACAAGCCATCCGATGATGTCCAGCAGATCCATCGCTTAAGTGACGCTGGTACTGTGGATAGACGCGTAGCGGTCCACGACCAGTGGCTGTCCGATTCCGCGCAGGATGAAATGAGTCTCAACCAACCGCGGAGACTGCGATGTGACAATTCTGGCCGACCGGATGCTCGCAGCCACTGGTTTCGTGTGCGACTGCGTTTCAGCTCCGTGACCATCACTGCAGCTTTCTCTACTTTTGGCACTCAGTAGCTGTCATCTAGTAGATGTTGTCTCCATCCGCCTACCAGGGTCGACGAAGGAGCTGGAGCCCGGTAAGGAGTAAAGTCCTCCGTAGTGTGCAGCTGGTGTTCGAAGAAGATCCTCCCTCCGGGAATATGCCGTGCTCCTCCGTAGAGAAAAAGAGACAAGGCATGTACCCCCACTCCGGGCAGTATCTAGTCGTGGACTACCCCAGCCAATCTACTCCTACGGCCGGAGAGAGAGAGAAAAAGGTAGTGTAAGGTGGTAGTGGCGGAGGCGGTACTAATTCTGGTATTAAAGACGGTAACGGAGAGCGACGGAAACAGACCGGTAAAGATACGGTATGTCATGACGAAAGTTACGATACGGCGGAGCGACGGGAGTACTTCGGGAGTTCCTCCCTGGCAAAGTCGCCGGACCCGACCAGACCCATGGGCCTAGCAACTAGTTCCTTACCGCCCTCCCCACCACCTTCACAAGAACCTGTCCCTCGGTATCGTCGTCGGCTTCCTCGCCCCAGGTAACTAACGAACCTGGTACCGTACACCGTCACAGTACCAGACTTGTCAAAACCTCCCCAATCCCCCTCCGTCTCTTCGTCGTCATATTTCCCTACATCCCCATTACATCTCCTCCACTTCTTCAACTCTTATCTCCTCTTGCCTCCATTCTTCCTCGAACCCACATACCTTCCTGTCCACCTCAATCATCTCTCCCCCTCAAAACGACAACTGTTCACTTCACATTCCCTGCCGATCCTTCACACCCGGACCACCGTTAATCGGCAGTATACTTTGTGGTGTGTTGTGCAGCGTGTTTTAACATCAAAAGAGAAGGGTGGCATTCGAGATCGACAGAAAACATCTGGGATTTCCTTCTTCTAATCCATCACCAACGGAGATTTGAATGGTGGGAGCAATACTCGACCAATTCGTACCTTGAGCGCCTCTGGTTACCGGCGGCGAGAGCTTTTCACCTGGGATCCACATCGAACAACAACCACAGACAACATCTGCCCGTGGCCGCAAGAACTTGACTTTCGCGCAACCGATCGACTGGAGAGGATCTAAGGAAGATCGAGACGCAAAGACGATAGGGAAGAGAGAGAGTTATCATCATCGACACTGACGCGCCGTACGGTCACGCTCGGGGAAGACGGCGGCCCCAACCCTACAACGGATCTACATCTACCGACGACAACGTCGGTTCTAGAAAACATTTCATACGGACGGAATTGTGGCTTGGTTACAATGCCTTCACGACTATCAACACCCGTCCTGACGGTGGACGCAGGCAAAATCCACAAGGTTGACACGGCTAGTGTGCAGAGCCTCCACGGGATGTGGATGGGTGAGTGTTCCATCCTCCCGGCGTACTGGGTAAGGGTCTGCTAACAGTGTGCTTCAGTTTTCTCAAAATGTGCGGACTATATGGAGGAGGGCAGACGCCTGGAGAACCTGAGTTGGCGACTCTGGACTAGAGAGACCTTCTGTGTCGAGCCGGAAAGCGCATGCGATGCCTCGGTTCTGCCGCTCCTACGTTCCGAGGCTGGTGATGTCCCCGAGCTCTCCGCGAGCGTCGAATCTGCGGCATCCGACCAGGCAGAGAGAATTGAATCTCACATCAAGCGACCTAAGACCCTTGACTACAAGCCGACGGTCGTGAGCGACGATTGCAACATTGGTAGGGGGAAGGAGAAGCACATCACTTCCCAGAGTCTCGAGAGAATGGTCCTTAATATCAAGGAGAAGAAGAACCTGGAGCCTCTTGCACCTACTGTGACTCCAGTGGTGACTACATCTGTGGTCGATGTCACTCCACGACCCTCCTCGCCCACCCCATCACCAACTCCCGCGCCGGCTTCCGTCGCTTCCTCTATGCAGCCAACGCAAGCACCTGCCCATCCTACTCCTGTCGGACACCTTCTTCACTCTACTGAATCGTGTTCGACCACAGCTCCCGAGGCTAATGACAGCGATGCTGCGGTGACCGCCGGTTCAGATACCAGCGTATCCTCGTGCGCTATGCCTACCACGAGGCCAGGCCTGATCAAGTCTCCTAGTATCGTGCGCGGATTCTCTCCTTCCCAGATCTCTGCTTCCTATCGATCCCAACCCAGGCTTGCAGCGGAGCCCAGTCCCTCGAAGACGACCCCTCAGCCTACTCTCAAACCATCACCGCTGAAGAAGAAGGGAGGAATGTTCACATTGGGCGGATCATCGGGTGATGACGAGAGCTCCTTTGAAGAGCGTATGGTATCACCCTCTCCCGCTCCTCAACGCAGCTCCCTCTCGGAAGAGCTGCACAAACCTACTCCTACTACCCCGAGCTCCAACAAGAAGGTGGCATCCTTCAAGGACCAGGTCGAGACGAGGGCCATCAAGCCCATCAGGGAGATTGGGCCTGAGGATGAGGATGCTATTGAGACGGAAGACGAAATCTCTGAGAGTGCCATCGAAGACGACGAGGATTCTTCTGATTGGGAAGACTCGGTTACAGAGAGCGGACGATCGAGCGTGGATGACAAGGAACTGTTCCAGCGTGTTGATTCGCGACCAAACCTCGTGTCACGCCGTTCTCTCTTGACGATGATGATGCATCAGCCCGAGAAGATGGGATCCCGATCGACACCGGCCCTCGCACGTTCCCGACTCTCCTCACCAAATGGTCCCTCTATCCCTGCATCGCCGCCAGAAGAAGACGAGGAGAGCCTGACCATGCGTGGTCCTGATGTTCCTCGATCGAAGCCCATCATTGTGAGGCCTACCCCGCAGCAACCGGTTGCACATTCCCCTCGCACTACCAGACGGAACATGCTTGCTACCGAGCTTACCGAATCTCTTCGTCGACATCTACTTTGGGAGCGTCAGCAGAAGAGTGCTACTGCCAATGCTGTTTTCAAACGCCGACATACAGCTCAGGACATGGCCAATCTGCGGGAGTATCCAGGCCCGAAGGGTTCCCAAAAGGGCCAGAGGCCAGGACAGGACCCGTCCCAAGCAAGGGACAAGGACACCAGCTCATGGACCAATTATAACGATTACGGCCCGTGGGAATACCATGCCAAGGGATGGTAGAGAAGTATTCCCAGATACGCGTGGATATCTAAGCCACTGCTCCTGCTTGCACATATGATACTTTCGTACCGGTTTTTATCATGAACGCGAGGTGACATGTATCTATTTCGGCTACCTTTTCATCTTCGAATGGTCGCTGTCATGATCTCGTTTGTGGTCACAACGCACACAACAAAAAAAGTCTTGCTACCTTGGGTCACGACACGAACACTGCATTGCATATTGGCGAATCTGTTTCTTCCACATTTACCAATCTCATGTTTCTGATTTTTCACTCGCATTGCGCGGCTGTATGGGTTTGCTGTTGTGTTAAAGAGGGTACTCGAATAGCAGACCCTCCGATTCCCCCTTCTTCGTTCTTGTATGAACCCTTACTCTTTCTGCATGTCATTACAAAGGTTCTTTCATGGAGGGTATGGTGACATTTCACGGATTTGGGTAGGTGGCGGTTTCTTCTGATTACCGTTTTCTCCCTTGTTTACGTGGGCTGGGGCTTTATGATACTACATGGGACTTAAGACCTCATCGTTGTCATCATGTCTTTTACGGAATGCACCTCTACCCGGCTGCATGACGTATTGTTATCTTGTCTTTTCTGTTTATACCGGATACCACTTGTGTTTTCTGCCTCGGCTGCCACCCGCGCCAGATGGCTTGTGATGTATGCTATCGAGTTCAAAGAACATTACCTTCAGAATCACTACTTCCACGTAATCCTAGTATTCCTGTCGGTCATAGAAATGTGTATTCAGTAGAGAGGAGCACTCTCATTCGAGGGTGTCTCTCGCTTATCGCCTCTGCTAGCTTGGTTGTAGAGGTACAAGGACTGAACAGGCTCCTTGCTCACAAGGTATGCAGCAGTAACTAATCGCACATCTAACCCAGATGCATCCGGAAAAGAAATTTCTTCAATCCTCGTGATGATCGATTATTCAATCTCTACACAGGCGGGCTAAGGTAATCAATCTACTTGCTCCCTTGTCAATCAAAGCTGAGCTCAGCTGAAAAATCCCATTCCGACCCGTGATACTAAAACTCTTGCCCTTACTTTATTTCATATCTCTCTGTCGCAGTCTTACTGCAGAATGTCCCCTCTTTAGCCGGGCTACTGACTAACATCAATACAGTCTTTGCTGCTGTCATCAACATAGCGGGCGCCAATGCATGCAATGAGCATCCCCCTAGTCATAGTCCTGTCACTATAGAGGAGGGTGTGTACATGTAAGAATAATTACTAGTAGAGCAGGGATCGGGAGCAAGCTCAACAAGCTCCTTTTACGGGTTTCTTGAGGTTTCTCTGCTTGAGACATGGGTCGGATCCAGCTCCCTAGCTACCTAGGGCTGGCTGTAAGTTATCCTAGAGTATACGTGTGTACATGCACATGGACATTCACGTGCATGTGTGCATGTAACTATGATGTGTTGTGCTGGTGAGGATGAGGCGCATGGTTCCGGTAGCTTTTTAGGGCTTGGTTTCGTTTGTTTGTCTTTCTTTCATCCTTGGATGCCGATCGCAGCTAGGCTGCTGTGGCTTTTGCTGCCTGGCATCGATGGCTGAAATGGATGGTATGCGTTGGCTAGTGAGGGCCGGGGTTTATCCGGGATTACCGTAGGTGATGCTCAAGGTTGCAGGTGGTGGAAGAGGAGGGGAATAAAGGGGACCTGCCTGTTTGGGGAATATTCTTCGGGGTAGCCTGTGATTTTATGTTATTTTTGATTATCTACTAAGTGGTTGGTTGATTAATAATCGTTTCATACTGTATTCTTATCTGTTGATGCTCGCTTCGATGTTCACACCTTGGATAGGCAAGAGATGCTATGTATGTAACTAACTGCAACGCGGCAGGCAGTGTGCTCGCTGATAAACTAAACGGTATCCACTGCCCGAGCTCTCCAGCTATAGCATTTCCAACGAGCACATGCTTCTTCAGCCGCCAGCAGGTGGATGATAAGATCTGACTCAAGCTCTTTGCGCACATGCATGATGCCATGTTTGGCGGAAATTGCGTCTCGTTAACTGGCGGGATTAACAACGGTAAAGTGCTCGTGTGGGATGGCTTGACTCCTCTTGCTCCAGATGTCTTCCCTTGAGGCTGTACTATATCGACCTCGCTCTGCATCAAACCCAATGATCAATGCGCGGAAGTCCGGGGCTTACCGGTTTTCGTGAGATGCCAATTTTTAGGAATCCGCAAATCTCGAACCTGTAATCAGACGGAATAATTGGTGGATGTGTTCCTGGTGCTTACCTTACGGATCGTTTGTCTTAGACAGGGCTTGATTGCTATAGACTCCGTCGGAGAATGGTGCTGGAGAAGACAAGTTCTACGCCAAGTTGTCATGAGACTAAAAAGATCCCGTCTAGGTGCCTAACTGAATTGTGAGGGTATTCTCGTTTCGCTATACTTCGTGGATGGCAATAGAAAGTACCAGATCTGTCTACTGTATGTCGACATTCTTGGATTTTTGACCACGTGAGAGAATGAATCGCCACTGCGTTTCATCAGCTTGTCTTTTGCCATCCTGAGATTCCGGCACGACCTAGAGAAGATACAGTCGCGAATGTCGAAAGGGCTGGAGATGAAAGATGGGGGGTTCCCCGCTGAGATAATCACCGTTCTCTTCCCCGACTCCGATCTACTCCGTTCTTCGAGAAACCTGGGGCACATGTTATCATAGGCTTAAACAAGTATGGAGAATCCGCGCAACGAACCATGACAACGAACACTCAGAACCATCGTCTTTTTTCTCCAGTTCATTGTTTTCAGGATATTGTAGCTGTTACTGTGAGGAATTACGTTAAAAATTCGAAATTGGAGCTTCGAACTGGTTATAGTGACTATGGAACGTGGAGAATATAGCAAAGCAAGCTTGGATTTTCCTTGTTATTGACTATCTTTTCCGCGACGATCATCTGTTATTGAGTTGGCCTTGCAGTGCTCTGGGGAGTGATCTTCGATCTCTTCTTAATAATCTTGACACAATAATGAGTTAGATCTGGGTAGCTGTGTATGTATGTATGTATGTATGTATGTATCGGAGTAACGGCGAACGCCTCGTTATTGACTGATCGTTTCATTGTATATGGTACTGTGTCCGAGGAGGACAGAACCACAGATTATTCAGTTATTTATGCTATGTATTTGCCATTCTGTGATTAAATTTTGAGCTCAGGTAGTTAAGTTGATAATTGAGTGAATAGTACTCGAACTTCCCTACTTGGAGTTATGAAGTATGCGTGCGTTTATGCTTATGAATCTAATCCGGCTGATATTCTCTTACACAGACGCATAGTATAAGCTGTCGTTTCTTGTACAGATAAAAGTTATCATGTATAGCTCAAGGATCATAGTTCAGATGTACCTAGAAAACCCGTTGGCTCACACTCTTCTATTCTCCTGTCAGTATCAGATCTCACTCCTTCAATGACCAGTCCCAAGTTTCAATACATTGATTTACTCAGGTTCCGATATAGTCTTCCTCCGGAACACGATAACAAAGACATCCCCTAGAAACATCCGATATCTATGCATCTCATATCCTATCATACCTATCATGCGAATCGGACGCCTAACTCACCTTATCTCTACAACCGTAGTCCTCATGATTATTCCCTTTTCCCATCATTGACTACAACATCTCGCATAAAGGAAAAATGGACATCCACATGCCTCACCTCTAGGCAGAAACCTCCTCTTGTATAGCACCGCAGTGGAGTACACGCATGAATGACCGACTACCTCATCGGAGAATGATAGTATAAGTGCACGCGGCACGAACCTCGCATCGAGGCCGGATCCGATCCGAAGCCATCCACTCAATACCTGGAATCCTCATAGAGAGAAAGATATTACGCCTCGTATTAACTTAGACGGCACTACGCCTCATGCAAGCCGTCAAGAGATCATTCATGATGGGGGTCATATTCGTCCCGTCCCGCTCAGGTGACTGCTTTGTTGTCCATCGGAGATCCAACCGCCGTCCACCCGGCGGGATAAGCGTAACCACTCATTTTTGAGATAGGCTTGTGTCGTTTGTGTGATGGGATCGTTGGTGATTGAAATGTATTCTTTTTTTGGTCCACGTGGGATGCTTGAGATTTCGGGAATGAATGTTTGATTGATACGATGAGTGGGATGGAAATAATGACGGAGGTGGAGATAGCGATTGCGGGGTGTTTTGAAGCAGCCCTCGTGCTATCTATCTATCTGGCGGATGTAAGACCCGGAGGTCTCAGTTGTCATGGGCTTGATGATAATCATCTTATTATAATAGCTGGGAAATAAGGAGGGTGCCACAACGATTATACAGCCAGTATAATATTCGGTACAGTTTAAAGCAGAAGATAGATATCACAGCCTCACCCTCCCACGAACGAGGCAAAATCTCCGATGGCTCCAATCGATCAATAGACTGGAACTTAAGCCCGTTTCCCTTCTTTCTCCTTCAAAAAAAAACGAGGTGGTTTCTGCAGATTGATCCCCGACGACTTGTCTGACCAGTTCGCGACGATGGTTGGACGCTCGGACAATCTGCACGATGCGGGCTTGCATTTCCCGACTTCCGCGGACATAGCGTCGATAATGAGACGTGGATTGTAGACGAATAAGAATTTATTTCGGCTATGGATGGGAGTTTAGATTTCAGTAGATGAAGAAGCTTGAATTTGGTCGGATTGATGAGTGCGGTGCAGTTGAGGAGGCTCTGTATAGATCGGGTTTGGATGGAGGGGGTTCTGATGGACGTTGGGCTGTGTAACTACGTATTAGGATCTGAAGGACGATCTTAGCTCTTGATTTTGATGATCTTTGTTACATGTTTTGTCTTTGTGGGGTTGGTTGTGGTAGAGAAGAGGTTTCGATGCTAAGGTACCTCGGTATACATTATTGTGCCTTTCCCTACGATGTCTGTGTCTGTATGTATACGCATATGGCCCTGAATGCACCATGACGACTCCGCCACGAAAGAAAATTGGATTCGTTTCACTGTATTGCAAGCAATATCATTCATTCTTCTCACAATAGTCTAAACCCTACTTAATCGACCATTTTCGGTGTTCTATCCCCGCGAAATTCCATGTGAGACACAATTTCGGATAGAACCGCTGTGATGTTGATTATTCATCTTTTCAGATGGCACACACACAAGGCTATCCCGCAACGACAGCCTTACCATGTACAACCGCCGTTAGAATGGAGAGAAACTCAAAGGTTGTTTACGCGTCGATCTTTCAGTAATATGGCGTGGTGTGGAAAGATAATTTTCTCACGGCTAACGATTGACTTGTGTATTCACTTTGTATCGTACAAGCGATGACAAGATGGGGCAAAGGCAATATTGAAATGGGGACGGAGGTGGAACTCGATCGAGATGTCAAAGTGGATCGTTAATAATCCTGATCCAGCGTACTCCGTAGAGTGTCATTGTTCTCTCCGTACAATGGCCACTTTGAAAGGCCACATATGGGGAACTTCGGGGAAGGCCAACTACGAACGAGTTAAAGCTCCATATGGGCTTTCCCTTTTCTCCGCTGTGCAGATTCCAGGGGCGCGTTTGTGTGCGATGACATAGCCAACGGTTCCCCGCTGACCTGTGAAGCTGAGGCTCTCCGCTTCTTTTCCTCTTTTTCTCACCTAGTGGAGCCTCTGGGGTGGTCAGCTCCTGTTTCTCCCGATGTGTTCGCAGGGTTCCGTCTCTCAGCAACGCGCAGGGCGCTATTTGGCTCCCGTTGCCGCCCGATGCAACGTGGAGGTGTGGCTGGTGCCAAGGGTTGCGCAGGGGGTTTTTCCAGAGGAGGACTAGATTATGGAGGATGCCAGAATCTTGCCAGGGGCCGGTCCCTGGTGTGGATGATAGGAAGAGAGGGCGGAGACTGCGATGGATAATAATACAGACATAGTATAGAATACAGAATACAGCTCTTCTCACCGGTAAGTGGTACGTAGTATTGTGAATTTTTGTGACGAGGAATTGGGGTTGCTCCATCGATCTCCAGAATGAAACAGTTGACCTGAGGGGCTGAAGTTTATCATAGCCGCCGTGATTGGGCTGGGACGCCGGAGACCATCCTCGATTGGGACCGTGTCTGGGTGGCTGCGTATGAGTGGCTGTGCCACAGAAAAATGCGGAGTGCAACTGTGCGGAAGCGACTCCGCAGTCGTAAGGGACGCTTGCTAAGCTCGACGGTATTGGGATGAACCCTAAATGCCGGAAAGGGGGTTATGTGAGGAGTTCTGCGTAGAAAAGCCTTCATTATTGGCCTTACAACCGATGCAGATACAGAATAATTAATATTCTCAATGTTGCTGGTGGTCGCAGAATTTCTCGAACTTCTGAAGGGAGGTGCAGCGATCGTTGCTGAATCAGGTAACTGAATGCGACCGTCGACGTGACTAACGTGTCCGTAATTTCAAGCTGTGGCCACCATTGACAGAGATTTCACGCCTATGCCTATATGGCAAAAGAGTTAAGACTGTGCTGGGGAATCCCAGCTACATGGAAGCGGTGTTTTGCCTCTGTTCGCTTGGTGTCGCGTTTTCCCTTTAGCGGACAGACACGGCTGCCCGACGTCTAGTCGGCGATCGGGTTGGCTCAGATGGTTGTGTCCTGGTGGGATGCCGAACCGAACGAGCCGTGTCCGGGTCGGGATGGTAAGGCCAAGGAGCCGAAATCAAATTCTCGCCCGCTGATTGGCCTTGGCCAGGTGGGACGAGCTGGGCGGGGAACCTTTCCGCTTCAGTTCTAGAAGCCAACTAGAACACAGACCGCTTCCCCTTTCTGATCTAGAGGTCCGTGGGTTACGATCTCTGTCAACCATGGCCAGAAAAATTGTTTTCCACTGGCAGCCAATTTATATAAGCTGCGGAGCCGCATCGGGGAGCTTCCGTCTGCCTGCCCCGAGAGGCAAAAAAGATCAATCTGAGCTCATTGCCATCCAAAGGGGCAGGGGCGTCGACACGGTCGGAAATCGGAAAAAAAAATTGAGACAAAGGCGTGAGGGGAAAAAAGCGGACGGACTGATTCAGCCCCAACGGCATAAAATGAGAATCCTTGTGTGGCTAGTAATTAAAAAGAGAGAATAGTTAGCCACTACCTTTTCACTGGCGGAGTGACATGCATGGTGCGATATCCAATAATCGTTGCGCCGTTTTGGAGGTCTCTGTATAACGATCCACCCTCAGCCCGTTTGTCCTCGGCCGGGGTTGCGGAGCCCCGGCTATCAAGCCAGCCCCGTGGCAGTTGAACTGGACGACTGGACACATCATTTATTCTAACATTCGAACGGTCGTTTCGACCAGTTTTCCTTTGCAAATCGTACAGTGAATATGGTATAGCACAGGGCAGAAGAGACGGGAGTGCACGGATTGGTAGGTTTGGTGCCTGACGTCATGCCACATCCCAGGCACGCCAATGGGAAATCGGCGAGCTGGGACCACTCCCAGGCCCCTCCCACGTTGCTGAAGTCTACACAGCCATCCGTTCTCGATTTCGGGAACAGCAGGGATTGTGCTTTGTATTTATGTGGGACCTTCAGTAACAGCACCAAAAAGAGTAATACCACTTTGTTCCTATAAGTGCTTTGCCATCCTGGAAACCATTGCAGATGTGGCCAACAGTATTGGCCTGTTGCGATGGATTCGGGGGATGAGGATATTTAATGCATGTGAGAGCGGTACGATCCCTGCACGCTGCGTTCGTGGTGGTGTTCTCGAAAAACAGAGGCTGCGTTCTAGATCCATCGTCGCGTGGTCGTTCATCACGTGATTGGGGATGAGGTGATCGTGCAGGGTATACAGCCGATGGGAGTGATAATCATAGTAATGGCGATGATAATAATAGATTCCAGATGGGATATTGCCTGAAATCTGAAGTTAAAGAGCGGTTAAATGCCACACTTTACGCGTTCATCCAGGGGGATATGTCTCTCGCTCCTTGAGTTTGAGTCTTACCCTGGATCTGTGTCGGTCTCGATCGCAACTCGGAAGTTATCCTCACCCTCCTTACCGCAGATGTCTGCCTTGCGCCGAAGGAGTGACCGTGGCTCTCATATAGGACAAACCCTGGTTGGGAGCGTCTCAGGAATTTTGTTTCTGTGTCAAGCTTTTCTTGAAAGATGTCCCGACTCGGAAAGTTATGTGTATTGTAATTTTGGTCACGCCTGGTCATGCATCTGGCCGTTACACCTGGGCGGTATCGTAACAGAACGGTCCTCACCGCTTCCCCATTCTTTTTCTGAAACCAAAAGGACGTGGAGGACAGTACTCCGGACTCCGGAGTACGAGCGGGGTTAGGTTGGCGGCGCGGTGTTTTCTCGCTCTTTACCGTTTACATCTAGACAGGCAGCAAGTTGTGTCAAAACAGACAGCATGAATCATCAGTCTTGATGGAGGGGTTGTGTTGTCATTCATTCCAGTTTAAGCATTGTGTTGACACCGGATGTGGAAAATTAATGGTGGAAAACGAGGAGCGGTGCCCGAAAACGTCTTTTGCGGCTCCGAAATTCTTCTGGTGTTCTCGAGAACGAGAGGAGGGAGTAGCAAGTAAAGGATCAAGCCACTTCTGACCATTGCCTGACAGCAATTGTCAATCGTTGGACTTCTGCTGTCGCTTTTTTGCCTGTGTTAGGATATTCTCTGAGACCGCGGCTTGAGAGCCGCGTGACTCGCAGAATTTATTGTCCTAAATAAACTATGAGCAGCCACACCGATTTTAGCCCTATAGCCGTCTAGAAATTATACAAGCAGACCTATCACCTGTGCTCTTTATGGCCTGGAGAGAAATAAAGAATTAAATTGCCGTGTGACCGCGACAGCCAGTGGCTGCTTCAAACTTCATTTCATTCCGCCGGCTCATTGATTATTGGGAACTAGTCTCGTTTCATCTTCCCCGATCGTGATGTGATCGTGATGTGACGAGATCATCCTCGTGCGCAGAGCCTGCAGGCACTTAAGTCGCAAGATACTCCAAAGAGGGAAATGGAGTGGTCGCAATAACAATTGCGGTGTCGTACTCCCTGCAGTCCAATCGACGTGTTCTTCCGCTGGCCTTTTCACCTTCTCGGGCAACTACCTGATGAAGAATAATTATCCTAGATGATTTCGCGATGGTGTGAGAGTTTGCTCCTTTGTGTGGATCGGGGTTGCATCCCAATGGTGCACGATGGTGCGCGCTACGAGGGGACGCCTTATGCGGGCGATGGCTTGATGTTGGTGGACCCCGATGGAGGTGCTGTTCCAGAACTCTTGTCGCTCGAGCCTCGATGAGGACGAAAGAGAACGTGCGAAGCTTCATCGATGGAGGCGATGGCGAGTCAGGTACGGAGTAGATAGCAGTTCAACGTACCAATGTCGGCAGGATAATGCGACTTCAAGATGTTACTTGCCTGGCGGTCTGTCGATCAGCAAGACCATTTGTGAGGTATCTGTACGTCGACAGGTATGGTAAGCATCTATCTGTATACCGTTTCTCTGGGGGAGCAATACGTATGGCGGATGACACGGAACAGCGCCATACATACAGTGGTACTTCGATGGCGCCGAATCCTGTGTACCACAGCGTTTCCGCGGCGGCTCTTCACGAGGATGTTTTGCCTGCCTTTGAGCGGACAGAGCTCCGGGGCGGTGAGAATGCATAGGGCTGCGCTGATACGTCATGTTTAAAGGTCCTTTGCTTGTAGTATGCGCCTTTGCAGCTGGTTAGGCATGATGGTGGTGGACGCAATTGTGATGCTGTGTGTCTTGCCATAACAATGTCATTGGGATCAAAGTGTGGCTGGATGTGATGCCTTGCTATAAGTTATGCTTGCTTGGAGAGATGCAACGAGCAAAACCATCATGGGCGGTCGGAGGAAGCGCCCGCGGCGGCCCTTTCCATCCATTGATGATCACACAACACCATCACCAAGCAAGATAACTACCATCTACAACATCCTTTGTGATCACGGTCTCTAGGGAACAAAAGTGGTCTTTTGAAGATAGTATGACTCGGTAGCCACAACAAATCTAGGGGGCCTGCCCCTTGCGCTAAGCAAGTCAAGAGGGCAACACAACAGTCATCGCGCATGTCATTGTGACTTTCAACGTGTCAAATTGGAACCAGATCCGTAGTCTATCCCAGAATCTACGGCGACAATCACGCGCTGTAGAGACACCCTTTTTGGTCTGTTGCATCCGCTGGCGGTAACCAGTGTTATAAAGCAGTCGGGTTAAAAATAGGCTACTATGTTATGGAGACAGACCCATACTCAGGCACCTTACCAGTCGATGAGATCATCAGACATTGTAGGTTGTCCGGTGGAAACATGCAATCTATATAACATAGTATACAAGTGGCGTTTCCAGGAGAGACTGTAAGAGTCGTTGTATGCAAGCACCATATTAGTGCTTCAGAAGAATATTCTATCAAAACGGCGGGGCCGTGGCCTAGAGCTGTGACCCCCGTCGCTGTACTGACAACACAGCCATTGAAGTCAAAGTAATCTGGATGCTTTTGATGTGGATTAGCAATAATGAGTCAAGCCTCGTATCTTTTTGTCATTCCCCTTGAGTCAGAACACAGGGCTCAAGGACAAAGCGACCGTGTTGTGACGTATACAATTATAATCCAGCCCTGTTAATAGGGGAAGCCAGCACTGCATGTCATGGCGTTGGGAGTGGTGGTTATCGACATATCAACAATTTGTTTAGGCCTCATTTTGTTGCGCCTTCGTCGTCTTGTCTTCTCACGTGGTTCTCTGACCGCCCGCAGTCAGCCTCAGCAGACGCCCGTCAGAAGGATCGAAAATATCAAGAAGCATCCATCGCTATCGTTGCATTAAACTGACTCTTTCCACGCGACTGGCCGCATCACATCCGGCGGTAAGTGTTTCTTGCGCTGTTCACCAGTTATTCGTCCACTCGTAATTTGCTTCTGTGATCCCAGTTGCATTTGAGGGTCACCAGATCTTGATCCCGGGTTGGACTGCTTTGTTGGCATTTGGGCGGCTTTCCCGGGTCACTGGAATATCTTTTTGGTCTTACCCTGTTCACTTGCTTTGGTACGTCAGATCTCTAGACATCGCTCGCCAGCGATCTACTCCTCCACTATTGCGGGCGCTAGATTTGGAGTAACCATATCCACTCGTCTTGACTGCACAACATCGAGCTGAGGACGGCTACCGCGCTCCATTTCTCTGGGGAGTTGATCGACGTTGCAGTTGCTATCTTTATTAATTTATCACTACCGTCTCAGGGCAGGGCTGAACCTATCACTGACGGTGTTTGTAGTGTTGTACATGTACTTCGCCCGAGTGGCGCTGCAGCTCGCAACTTCATAGATGGAATCCAGGTCACTTGACGGGGCGGCACGACCCCAATCTGACGGTGAGATTCTTTTTTCATCCCTTTGGATATTTTTGTCTTTGTCATCTTGCGGCGTACCCCCAACGTTTCCCCTGACCGTCGGTGATGGTCCTCCTGTGCTCGTGTGTTCCAGCCCGTGTCCAGACGGATTGGCCATGCGCCCATACCCTCCATCTTCGTCCAATATCCCAGTCACTGTCCATCTTCCGCTGCCACAGCATCAGTTTCGGTACGGATCGTCGGATACTCGCCTTCCCCCGATGCTGACATGACTAGTCCCTGACTTCTGACATTTGCGGCCCGCAACCTTTTTGGTCACACGCTCACCATGATATCTTTATTTTGACTTAGGCCTACCACATTCAGCGGATGCTGAGTTGGCAAGCGCTCAGCCTCAGAACACCACGGCTGCACAACAGCGACAGGCAACCTATGGACAACCGACTCGCAAACAAGCCAGATGCCGGTTCTTCGGTACCAGGAAAGGTAGGCATCGGTTAGGCCTCACATCAGCCTTGCTATCTCTGTTCTCGAAGTCACCCTTGTGTCATTGATGCTTTTGCGGGCCTGTAATTCCCTTACGCCGTCTTGCTTGTTACGATAACACCGTAATGGTCTGACGGGTGGGAGCTGTCCAATCCTCTTCTTGAAAATGGTGTAGCTATCTTGTCCCTGTCCTATGCTACTGCAGTTATGCGTCTCTTTCATGTGACTATTCGAATTTTCATGACGTTGAGCTGACACTGTTTGAGGATGCCGGGTTGGTGATGCCTGTCCCTACCTTCATGAAGCTTCCGGCCGGAACCGGATAGATCCGTCGTCGGAGAGCTCTACTATTCAGTGTGGGAAAAATCAGCTGGACGGGACATCTCAATCCGTTATACTCTCAGAAGATGGAACGGCAGCCGCCGAGGGCACCGCAGATTTGTCGGTAGCTACATTGCCAGACCGTTCCAGGGGTCTCCGTTCGACGGCTGTCCAGAAGCCAGTCTCGAAGGCAGAGAGACAGAACTCTAGGGAATTTCAGATCAACCAATTGAGACGCAGATTTCATCCAAAGGAGAAGAATGATAGCTCTGCCACCACACTCTCCTTTGGAATGGCTCCTTCAGATCCAGACTTTCCCTTTGACATGGCTGAGTTGCAATGTACTCTACAAGTTCCACTGTCATATCCTTCCAGCGGAAGGCCTACTCTTAGAGTTACTAACCCCGAGATGGAGCGGGGTTTTCAGATCAATGTCGAGAAAGGCTTCGATGACCTAGTCGACACATCGTTAAGAAATAATCGTCCAGGAAGTCTCCTAGGATGGATGAACGCACTTGATAGACAATTGGAACGTTTGCTTACAACAGAGCGAGCACAAACTATTAAGATTATACCGAATGCCGCTAATAGAGAACTGCCGAAATCTAATGAGGTTAACCCTGGCAGCGCCTCAAAAAATCCATCCAGGCCAATGGAGAGCACTTTACGTGTGGAAGAAAGGCCAATTGTTCCGCCCCTCGTCCCAAAGACGAGCAAGACGTATACAATTGAAGAAAGAACCGATGCAGAGAAAAAGCGCAATGTTGAGACCAGACAGCTCGAGGCTCGTTTTCGCAGGCTTCCACTCTTTCGAAAGTCCTCCGACGGACTCTCATTCACCGTTCCCGTGCAACCTAGCAAACCAAATCTCCTTCCTTTGCCTCTTCGATCTATCAAGACAATAAAGCTCACTGTTCCCCAGTTATATCCTCTGGAGCAAAGTCGAATCGAAGTTCAAGGAGTCGAAGGAACAGAGGCCCGGGCACTGAAAGCCGGATTTGGGCGATGGGCCCGTGAGAGTCCCCATCTGAATCTGATGTCGCAGGTCAACTATCTTGTGCATGATATGCATGTCCTCGTTAATAAAGCCACAGAAGAGCCGTCGACATCTACATCACAGCCAACGCCTCCTTTAATCGCAGACACAAAGCCATCGTCACCTCAGTTATCATCTGCGGAGCCTGCTCCTGTAAAGGAGCTGGAAGATCGTTCTCATGTCAAGATTATACCACGTCCTCCAGAATGGTCTCATCCAGACATAGACTCAGATGATGACACTTCGACTGACTATGACTCTGAGGATATCTCCGCGACGGATGATGAGGAAGGTGGAGCCCCCGTTCCGGAGGCTCCTGCAATGTCTACTACGAGTCGCGGCGTGGCTCTGTCTTTCCCTTCACTTGAACTGTATGGTATTGAAATATTGGAGCTCAAGAACTTGAATATTTCTGTGAAGTGTGAACGCTGTAAAGATATTATGGATGTGAAAAATGTGCGCACGGCCAATGACCCTAGCGGTGCCGCCCCTGCGCGAGTTGAGTCGTGCAAGAAATGTTCTAACTATTTGAGTATTGGTGAGTGACCCTAGGAAAAGGGTAGTCTGTCTGCTGCAGAAGCAAAAATAGAAGCGCCTCGCATACTGACACTGGGATTCTACCTTTTCTAGGGTTTCGCCGAGAGTTGATGCGTGGTAGTTCGAATCGAGCTGGTTATTTGGATCTAGAGGGATGCACGGTTGTGGATCTTCTTCCGAGGTAGGTATCAAATCGCTTCAGCTGGTAGCAAATGATACAGCTGTTGTCTTATGACATATATCTGCAGTGTAGGATGTGTGCTGATTCTTACTCTGCAGTAATTTTCTACCAACCTGCTCCGAATGCTCTACTACCTTCCCGGGCCCAGGAAATGTGGCCGTTCGCGGAGAGAGTGCAACAGCGACATGTCGTGAATGTCATCGAAAAATGGGTGAGTGACTATATCTTGCTGCACATGATGAGCATGCAGGTGAGATCGACATCAGCCGCTAGACGGCTTATTTGCCTCTCATCATCACCCTAGCATGGGGGCCAAAACAAGGGTTGAGACGTTGACTAAGTCACATATGAACTTGTTTACGGGAAAGATACTTTGGAGCCATTATACAGAGATCACTCCGCTAACCATTATGTTTGCGCAGTGTTCAAAATCCCCGAGGTCAAGTTCCTTGTTGTAGGTACTGCTACAGGTAAGAACCACTGTTTTCCAGCCCCTTGCCCTTGACACGCATTTCTATAATTATAAGGCCAACCCATCGCGTGACGAAGATTTTATCTCGCCAGGTGGGCATCGAGTTTCTTCTCCGGGTCTGGACTCAGCCACCCCGGAATTCGCTAAAATGCCCTATACAGGTTATTGCTCAATTAATGACAACGAATATTGCTGACTCTATCTAGTCACCACTCGGCATGCTCTGCCGCGGAAGAAGGTCCGTATCTCCGCCATCTATCGGCGTCATTTTGTCCGTACCTGCATCGAGGCTAATATCGATGTCTTATTGTATGTTTCTAGCGTAAGGAAGCTTTAGGGATCACCGCTGGTCAGGAGCTTCCGCGTCGTGGTCGTTGTGAGCACTATTCGAAGAGCTACCGTTGGTTTAGGTATGTTACCGCAGTTGGTAAAATATTGTCGATTGAGCATCCTAGGCTGCTTTACGGCTACGTGGAGTGAACAACTGCCATGCTTTTTCGCGCAGGGGCGAGGTCGATGTGTCTCTAACTAACTCATTCGGTAACAGATTTAGTTGTTGTGCAAAAGTCTTTCCGTGCGATAAGTAAGTACCATCATCTTCTTGATATCTCATAGCCTCGTACTACTGAAGGGCAACTCCTCTTCATCCCTTCGCGATGATACACTTCTTTCCTTTATCCTTCAATAGCTATTCTGAATAAATCAAGATCAAAATATTGATGGTTTTGCAGATGTCATGACGCCGCCACAGATCATCCAAATGAGCACGCTAATCGTATGATCTGGTAAGTTTATGTTCCAGCTACATGCAAATTGATCGTCTGTTTGAGCTATGCTGACCAAATTGTCTTTTCAAAAGTGGATTCTGTTCTCGAGAGCAGATATACCGCCCAGAGGACTGCGGAATTTGCCATTCCATTCTTGTAGGTAAAGCAGGAAGCGGGTTCTGGGAAGGAGGCAAAGGTACCAGGGATAAGGTTCGGATGAGCCGCAAAGGTATTATTATCATACTACCTTGTAGGGAGAAACATGGACAATGACTAACTAGTTTCCAGACCCAAGGAAATACAAGCGGCGTGGGGGAACTGCGAGTTCATCAAAGAAAAAATGATGAGAAGATATGCAGACAAAAAAAAAAAAGAAAACGAAAAGGGCCATCAACCAAAGTAATGCATTAGCATGGTTTTATGATGTCTATAACAACACAATGAATTATCAAGTTAATGCGCCTATACGTCCTTTGGTATGTTGAGGAGCAAGTATACTGTTCCATTAGACACATTAATTGCCCATGTTAAACACATAGTGCCCTCCTTTCTTCTATCATTGGACTTGACTATTATTATTATCATCGATTGGGGACCATCGTATCTTCTGCCCTGGAAACTCCAACACCAAGAATCAAGCCACAGATAAAGTAAGCTGTGTAGTTCTGTTGAGTACTGTGGTTAGAGACGATTATGTTATATTCCTAATAAAAGCGTACGATAATCTTAAATTAGTAGCACTAAGAGTACTACGTCCATACTAGTTATAACATAAAAAGGCTACAACGCTGAAGTGCGATGCACAAATATCCAAACATGCCGAAAGGGAACCCATAACGGAAATAGTGACTGATCTTGCTTTTATACTAGGTTACCACGCAATTCCTGCTCTCTTTCAATAGCCTCGAAGAGAGACTTGAAGTTGCCCGCTCCGAATCCGGAGAAGTTGTGGCGTTGGATGATTTCGATGAAGACGGTCGGACGATCCATCAAGTGCTGTGTATCTATTTAGCATTTGCCAACCTCAAAAGTATTTCAGTCTGATATGTAAAAAAACATACCTTGGTGAAAAGCTGGAGAAGATAACCACCCTCATCAAAATCAATAAGGATATCTAAACTCCTGAGCGTCTCAAAGTCCTCTTCTATGACCATACCCGACTTCTTCAGTCGGATCTTCATGTCCTCATAGTAGGTATCGGGGACTTTGATGAACTCTACACCGCGTGCTTTGAGGTTGGTGATGTCGCGGACGATGTTATCCGTGCGGAGAGCGATGTGCTGCACGCCTGCCCCATTGTAGAAGTCTACGTATTCTTCGATCTGGGATTGTTTCTTGCCCTTTGCCGGCTCGTTGATGGGCATCTTGACGACGTCGTTGGGAGATGCCATGACGATGCTCTTCAGTGCGGAGTACTCGCTTTGGGATAGTTAGCTTATTTCGAGGGTATATGTTTTGAGCAGTCTGGTTGGGTGCTTACGTGCAGATATCCTTGTCGTCAACGGACCAGAAGCGGTGGAAACCCAGGGCTTTCTCGTAGCTGGAGATTTGTTAGTTTTCCATGAGAGATTGATTACTCCTGACTACTTACTATTCGCAGATCTTGTCCATCTCGTTCCAATCCTGGTTACCCACACAGTGATCGATCACTTGCAGGCCGACGTCCGGAAGAAGACTTGTGATCGGATCCTTTGCATCGCTCTGCATGCGATATCCAGGGAGGAATCCTCCCTTATACGAAGTCCTCTCGACGAGGGTATGCGTGGTCTCTCCATATGTCTGGATCGTAGCAACTTTCACCTGACCATTCTCATCCTGAAGCACTTTCGGATGCGATTCGATCTTGGCTCCGTTCTTGAGAGCGGCGTTGAAGACGGCATCAACAGAATCGACCTCAAACGCAACATCCTTGACAGCATCACCGTGCTTTTCTAGATGAGTGTGAATCTCCTTCAGGAGTTCCTGCTCCTCCTGGCTGAACTTGTCGATTTGGTCCAGTGATCGCAAGGGAGACGTGAGGATGAAAGTGATATCACCATTTCGAATAACATGTGAACAGATACCTCGGGAGCCGGTTTCCAGTCCGCGATATGCGATGCGCTCGAATCCCATACGGGTCACATAGTAGGATGCGGCCTGCTTTGCATTTCCCACGTACCAGTGGACGTGGTCATAGCCGCGATAGCTATTGAGGTTGCTGGAAGCCTCTTGAGGCGGGGATGGCGCGGGAGAGATAGCTGATGGTGCCATGTTTGTATCTCAAGAATGTAATTTCTGTTCGTATAGATTTTCTTCGTCTTATCCTAATGGTCGAATGGTCCTTGATATCTGTGAAATCAGACATCTACGAGGACGACGATCCAGATTTAAGACAACATCTATCCTGATAATCATTGCATTACGCGCCCTGCGGTTGGAGCAGGCAATTGACATCTCATCATACCTATGGGTGGCTGGCCTCTCAGCATCAGCAACGTATAGAGAAACTATCCGCATCTGATAGCGGCCAGCACCGGAAGGCGGCTGTTCGCGGATATTCTCACCGCAGATCTGACATGTCTGACATCTCCGAAACAAGGGGGAAAATCCATGGCTGATAAGCACCTTTTCCCCTTCTAATGACACGCTCGGTTGCCGACGGATATTTTGCATCGCGGAAGGCAACCCTGGATTCCGCTCGTGCCCGCGGCGGGAGTTCCGCTACATTCCGCCTTCCCCACAGTCAACCCCACTTTTTCCCCCGGATTGTCTGATGTGAGACCGTTGGGTGTGAGAAAGGACGATGAAGTGCTGGAGCTGGATTAATGCAGAAATGAGGGTGCTCCTCGGCTTTCTCTACTAAGTCGGAAGCAAACATCGGGCCTGTAACAGGTCCCTCGTCGTAAGAATATATGTTGAGAGAGGTGATCGCCTATCGTCCACATTGTATACAAACAAAAACAACCAAGAGAGAATAGGTCAAAACAGAAAACATGCCCGTCACCAACTTCTCAACACCTGATCCGTATACATACCTAAATGGTTTCGATTCATACCATGAGTCTGTCTAAATTCTTTTCCTATACAACTATATATTCCATCTCTTTCAACTGCTGACAATGTATCAGATCTGAAGCCATTGAAGGTGCTTTACCAGTTGGACAAAACTCTCCCCAGAAACCAGCCTATGGACTGTACGCTGAAAAGCTCTCCGGAACTGCCTTCACGGCTCCCCGTCATGAGAACAAGCAAACATGGCTCTATAGGATCTTACCAGGGGCGGCGCACGAGAACTTCCAAGCTGTGGAGGAACATACCTACCACACCAAGATGACTACGGAGACCGGCAGACTGCATCAGATTCCTAACCAGCTGCGATGGGACCCATTTGACCTCGACGAGACTGTTGACTGGGTGCATGGACTACATCTCGTTGCTGGGGCTGGAGACCCTACGATGAAGAGCGGACTAGGTATCCTCTGCTATGCGGCGGGGAAAGATATGGGCGACGAGGCATTTTACTCTGCTGATGGAGACTTCTTGATTGTGCCGCAGCACGGTGTTTTAGACATTCAGACAGAGCTGGGAAAGCTCCTGGTTCGTCCGAATGAGATCTGTGTGATCCCTAGGGGAGTGAGGTAAGCAAGCAGATTTCCTCTTTCCTTTCTGGTTCTATATAGTTAGCAGGATGATATCGATGCTGAGCAACTTAAGATACCGCGTTAAGCTCCCCAATGGCCCTGTTAGAGGCTACATCTGTGAGCTCTACCAAGGCCACTACCAACTGCCTGAGCTGGGCCCCATCGGATCCAACTGCCTGGCAAACGCACGCGACTTTCAAGCACCTGTTGCAGCCTTCGACGATGACGAGGAGAACCCAAACGCGTCCAAGGAATATCGTCTCCTCAGCAAGTTCAACAACTCCCTCTTCTCCGCCCGACAGGAGCACACCCCTTTTGACGTCGTCGCATGGCACGGCACCTACTACCCCTACAAATACGACCTCGGCCGCTTCAACACCATCGGCTCCATTTCTTTCGATCACCCCGATCCATCCATTTTTACCGTCCTCACTGGACCTTCCGATCACGTCGGCACTGCCATTGCTGACTTTGTCATCTTCCCGCCCCGCTGGCTCGTGGCTGAGAATACCTTCCGTCCGCCGTGGTACCACCGCAATACCATGTCTGAGTTCATGGGCCTGATTTCAGGCGACTATGATGCTAAGACCGGTGGAGGATTCAAGCCCGCGGGTGCGAGCCTGCATAATATCATGAGTGCGCATGGTCCGGATTCGGACGCGCATGAGAAGGCGAGTAATGCGGGATTGAAGCCACAGAAGATTGGGGAGGGCAGTATGGCATTTATGTTTGAGAGGTGAGTTAACCGGAGCCTTGAATAACATAGCTAAAGTTTAACGGCCACTGATGATGAAATATTATAGCTGCTTGATGGTTGGTGTTTCTGAATGGGGCCTCAAGACATGCAAGAAGGTTCAGGAGAAGTACAATGAGGAGAGCTGGCGGCCGCTGAAGAGACATTTCAAGAACCCAAAGAAGGGCACTCAAACCGTTCTAATGAGCAAGTAGCTCTTCTTAATAGAGGAAAAACGCTCATGAGAGGAACGCCAGATTCGCAGCCTTGTCTAAAATGATTTAGCTGGATGTGAAGGTTGAAATTATGTGTATCTACTTTCTTGTTAAACCCATTTAGCTGATACCTTGAGCTATCCCGCATGATATGCAACATATTATATAATATTGCTCACATAAAATCATCATAACCATATCCCAATCCAAATCCGGAACACTGGGTCGCAGACTTATGCCCCCTCAATCTCCTTTCTCATCGCCTCCCTCACAATCGCACCACACATCTTTGCATACGGATTCGTCTGCACAGCCAACTGCTGCGCGATCTTATTCCCATATCGACCACCAAAAAAGAAATCCCGACTTGCCATCTCCTTCAGCTGATCTTTGTCTAGCTCACGGATTCGGTCCGGACCACAACTATCAGATCCTCTCTGTTTCACTTTCGCGCCCTTCAGCAATGTATAACCACGATGCGTATGCGCATCCGCTAGAATACGTGCCTGCAAAGGCGAGATCGCGTCCGCGGGCGATCGTGGCGTTGCGAGGGCGATGGCCTGGCTGAGATCCGAGAAGATGCGAGACGCGATATCCGCATTTGCAGGAGCGAAGAGCGCGTCTTCATCATCGATGCCAATGAGCATGCGCAGAGCTTGTGCGCGATTCATGTATGCGGATGGATATGAAGGGTGTTCTGTAGTCAGGGCATCGAACTCGGCGATAGTAGACTGGATGGTCTCGTGGGACGTATTGGGGGATTGGAGGCGGCGGATTAATTCGCGTTCGTGGGTTCTTAAGGAGTCAAGCTCCTGTGGTGAGATGTCTGGGAGGGAGAGGAGTGTTGAGTCGATTTTGACGGCTGATGAAGGGGCGGATTCTGCGTCGAAGAGGGCCTGGAGCACAGCGGAGTCGTTGGAGGATAGAGAGGGTTGTGTGGGATGGATGTCTGTTACGGAGGCCATGGTTGTTCTTAGGTGACTCTGGATTCTGTTGGATATGTAATCGTCTCTTTCCTTGATCTTTAAGAAGATATATGCAGACGTAAGTGGTTCTATTGATTAAAGTCGACTAGACAGGGCGTTTTTGCCTATCCTACAGTAATCTGTAGGTGCATAAAACAGACAGAAGATAAGGTCCACCGAGTTCATCCATTCCTCGATTATCAGATCATATCCGTAGATAACCCGCACAATATCCGTCTCTTTCCACGCAATAGTAAGAGTGATATAGTAGATGCAGATCGATGATGACGTTGCGGTTGTCTCCGGAGGAAAATACCCGGCGATAAGCGAGAGCGGCCCCTTTCCGCTGCAGACCTCCATCTTCCCCCGCCTTTCCCTTTTCGGGACGCGGAGCAGCAGCGGAACTGAATTCGAACCCGCGGGGATTCTGGAGAAATGGCGTGTCTGACGAAGAGGGGCAGATTGTGTAAGATGTTGGAGATGGACATGAAGTTCTTGTCTTATTTTGTTGTCCTTTTTATTTCAACAACTTGAGCTGTTGATATCCCGCGGGATCTTGGTGATTTCTCTCCTACTTGTTTCCAGCATATCTCCAACATTCTGTTCGGGTTAGTGAGAATGGCAGCCTCGTGGCTAAAAATACCCAGGGAGTCTCCCTTCTCGTTGGCTAATATCCCCTTCGGGATCATATCGACTAAGACGACGACTTCGCCAGTGCCAGCTGTAGCGATTGGAGACCATGCATTGAACTTGTCCGCCTTTGCGGCCTCTGGAGGCTTTTCCCAACTGCCTACTATACAACCACATCTGGATGTTTTCAGCCAACCAACACTGAATGCCTTCGCTGCCTTGGGTCGTCCAGTCCACCGTCAGGTCCGAGAATACCTCCAAGCTGTCTTCCGGGCTGATACGCCCTACCCTCAGGTCCTGAAGGACAATGAGCCTGCACAGAAGGAGTCATTGGTCCTGCGGTCAGAGGTCACCAATCATCTTCCCATGCAGATTGGAGATTACACTGATTTCTACGCTGGTCTCAACCATGCCTACAACGTTGGTGTGCTGTTCCGTGGCCCGGACAATGCTCTGCAGCCGAACTATAAGCACCTCCCGGTGGGATACCATGGTCGAGCGTCGTCTGTCGTTCCGTCGGGAACGCCCATCCGCAGACCAAATGGTCAGATCATAGCCAATCCAACAGCAACCACGAAGGTTCCTACCTTTTCTCCATGCAAACGTCTCGACATTGAACTGGAGTTGGCGGCGTTTGTCTGCAAGGGCAACAAGCTGGGCGAGCCTATTCCCATCGACCAGGCCGAAGACCATCTCTTCGGATTGGTACTGATGAACGACTGGTCTGCCCGTGACATCCAAGCGTGGGAGTATATCCCTCTGGGACCTTTTAACGCGAAGAACTTCGCAACTACCATCACGCCGTGGGTTGTCCTCATGGACGCCCTAGAGCCATTCCGCGCTTCAGGTCTGGAACCAGGAAATAGAGAATCTCTCCTACCATATCTGCGCGAGAAGCGCGCTGCTAACGCCTACAATATCCGTCTCGAATTCGAGCTGAAGAATGCCGGCGGTCAGCCGACGCTCATTTCTAAGACCAATGCTACCAACCTGCTGTACTCGTTCCCTCAGATGCTCGCCCATCACACAATCACGGGCTGTAACATGAACCCGGGAGATCTGCTTGGAAGTGGTACCATCTCTGGCACGGAGCCAAAGACGCAAGGTAGTTTGTTGGAACAGACGAACGGTGGAAAGCAGCCGATCAAGTTGGCAGATGGGTCAGATCGTATCTTCCTGCAGGATGGGGATGAGGTGACGTTGCGGGGTATCTGTGGAGAGGAGGGCAGCTATGTTGGATTTGGGGACTGTATTGGAACTATCCTTCCAGCCGTCAATATCGCGTAGATGGGTATTGGGATCTAGTGGTGATATAAAATAGGTTTTCTATAAGTTGATGCGCATAGTGCATACAATAAACTGGGTGCCTTTTCCTAATTCTCTAGAAAATATTTGTGCTTAGGAGTTGAGAAATACATAGGGTAGTAGTAAACCTCTATCGTTGATGGGAATATTTTTCAATGAACGGAACTATTTCCCGGATAATTCTCAAAGTTCCTTATGTGTGTGAATGAAACCGATACTACTAACTTCCCAAAGAAAAGTAGGTATCCTGATCCAACTCAGTTAACTTTCCCCGCTTTGGCATTCACAATGTACAACTCCTCATAATATTAGACCAAGCCCGCAGAACAACTAGAATTCACGCCTTAAATTCCTCCGGTGTATCCTGCTGCCTTCTCCAATGAGCCTTCTTTACCGCATCCTCACCTTCCATCCTCTCCACCACCCTCTTAATAGTAGGATACCTCTCAACATCCACACCGACCCTCTCCGCGGCCCAACACGCCGGAACCAAACATACATCGGCCATGGTGATCTGATCACCGACACTGAACACTCCTGCATTTTTGGACGCGATAGTCTCGTACGCTTCGAACCCCGCTTCGGCCAGCTCTTTCGACCATGCGGCGCCGTCGCCTCTAAGTGCTCGAACGCGCTGCTGGATCCGTAGGTTAGTTACGGGCTGCATGTCGCAGGCTATTATATTAACGAGGGTGCGGACGATGGCTCGCGCCTGAGGATCGGATGGTGAAGGGAGGAGATGAGGAGTTGGGTGTGTTTCTTCGAGGTATTCTAGTGCGGAGATGGATTGGGGGATGGTGAAGGATGTGGAAGTAGAGGATTGATTGTTGTGTACGACGAGAACAGGGACGAGACCGAGTGGGTTTAGGGCGCGGTGGGATTCAGAGGATTGTTGGCTTTTGAGTAAGTTCACGGGGATGGAGTTGTATGGTATGGCTTTGAGGTTTAAGGCGATGCGAAGACGGGCAGAGCACGAGGAGCGGAAGTATGTGTGTAGGTCGTAGGTGGTTGTTTCAGTCATTATGGTTTTGTTGTTTGTTGGACTGGGTGTCTATTTGCTTTTGATTGAAGGAGTGTAGATGCACTGCTGGATGGCAGATATAGTAGTGGTCCTAGCGAAAATGAAGACAATCTGGCGTCTCGTCGTCCAAAGAAGGGTCAATAATCAAGTTTCGTAATAGCCAAATACTGAGTTTGCCAATAGTAATACTAGCAATATCTTCCTATGCAAAAAGGCTAATATTATTTCCCTGCACACCTTTCGGGTCGTATATACATCTCGGGTGTTACGACTGAGCGGAAACTTTCCGAACTAGTCATGAGGACTTCACTCCCCCGCAACTTCTGTACTGGGGTAGAGGATTTTGAATATTCCGTGCCTGACCGTGGGGAGATTTCTCTTTCCGCTCCTTTCCGAAGGATAAATATTTTGAAATGGCTTCTTCGGATTCACGGCACCTGGTTCATGATACAGGGATTGGCTTGCCTTAACCAATTGGAGGCGTAGATCCTTGATCTTAGATTCGCTCCAGTAAATCCCCTTTTTTGTTTTTAGACAAAGGAAACCATTTATATTCCAGGGTTATCTATAGCTAATATGCCTTAACCATTGAGTACCTTGTCGATTAACTCCGCGTCCTTTAAGAGCTGCCTGTCTCCCAATCTGGGGCCAACCAACTGCAAAGCCACCGGGGCACCGGTCATCAAATATGGGTCGTCTACGGAACCTGTTAGCCGATATTTTACATCAGAGAATCAATGAAGAACGTGTGGCCATACATAATGCTTGAATTGTCCTGTCGATCTCCGACAGCGGAGAGAACGTCTCGTCTTTGAAATCCTTCTCTGCGTCCGCAGTAGTGAATGGCATGATCACCGCGGGATACTGTTTTCAGATATCAGCGACGGGGATCCGGAATGAATGTATAGAGATATGACTCAATACTCACATCCATAGCGTTCCAGGCCACAGTATACATGTCATTCTGCCAATCATTGGGTCGCACGGCCGTGTGTGGTCCAGCCGGACATAACACAATATCAATACCGGCGTTTTGCCAGCGATCAAGCATCTCCTTTTGCAATGCCCCTTTCTTCCCGTTCAGTTCCCAGACTTCTTCATGAGCTTTTGGTTCCTTGAACCAAAACCCGATCTTTTCCACTGATTCAACAACTGGCTCTCCTGCCTTCTCCAATTCGCGTCTCGGGTACGATAAGCCATCGATGGTGAATAGTTCAGAGGTCACGCTGCGGATCTCTCCAAAATCAGGTGGTGTGAATGACTTCACCTCGAATCCGGCGTCCTTGAGCTTTGCCACGGCTTCCTGAATGCCACGACGGATCGGTGGGTGAGGGGTGAGACCACTTTGGTAGATGACGCCGATGACGGGACGACGGTCAACTGGCTTGATCTCAAAAACATTTGGGATGATTGCCGGATCAGCGGTCCATGGCTTGATATCTCGAACAACACGACTGAGGAAACTCAAATCCCGCATAGAGTTCGCAAGAGGTCCGCACACTGCTGGAATGCCGGTGTTCATGCCCACCCAATTGGAAGCTGCATATTTAAGCATAGGCAAGATACCAAAGGACGGTTTGAAGCCATATACTCCGTTGCAGGCTGCTGGGACTCTAGAGTGAAGCATCAGAGATTGGCTTCTTTGTAAAACGATGGTCTAGCATACCTGATTGATCCTCCTACATCTGTACCTACACCAAGAGCACTTCCCTTGAAGGATACCACTGATCCTTCGCCTCCACTGCTTCCACCACTGGTCAGGTGCGAGACGACAGGATTCTTCGTCCGCCCAAATACATTGTTGTCTGCCTCGGCGACCAGCATCGTCTGGGGAGTGTTCGTCTTTGCGATCACCACAGCTCCCAGGGATCGGACCACTTCGATAAGATAGCTGTCGTACGTGGAGGGTTCAAATGTCCTCGAAATATAGCCATCACTGGCATCGTAGCCTTTGACGTGGAAGCATTCCTGAGACCGAAACTATTATAAGCATTTCCGGTAGTATGAGCAATGCTACCAACTAGGCAGCTCTCACCTTGAAAGTCATAGGTATGCCATGTAATGATCCTACAACCTTCCCCGTTTTCTGGTATTCTGCATCCAGCTTCTTAGCTGCTTCAATGGCATCGAGGAACATAATCTCCGTCAGGCAGTTGCAAAGCTGCTGCGCAATGGCTGCGCGCTTGCAGTATGCTGTAGTGACCTCGACGGCAGAAAACGTTCCTTTCGCAATCTCCTCAGCTAGCGCAGTAGCGTCGTAGTCTTCCGTGATCTTCAGTTCTCTATCAGATAAAATTCCACTAGACGCAGCGTATGGACGAAGATCAACAGTTTCTTCGGGTGGGAAGGCTGCCTCGGGTAGCTTCCATTCTAAGGGTATTCGTGCAGCTTGCTCTGCTTTTTTTGCAGCCTGGATCTTCGCCCACAGTGGGGTAGTCATTTTGTTTCAGAAGCTGTTATCCCGTGATGCGACTTTCTTAGAATTTGGAAATAAATGTAAGAATAAAAGAATGTGATCTGTGGACTTAAATACACAGCAATGTTCAACTTGGTGGCCGTGGTAGCCGATATATTTGCGAGATCATAATTGTGATGATCCCTAGAAGGCTGAAATCGGCTCCGAGACCGGTAGGCTGAGTTACCTGAATGGGTACATCTGAGAAAGTAACTATTCCAGTGAGAGCAGTCGTAGTGTCTATAGCTACGACAAAACGTGTCCTGATAGCTTAGATTGCGGGTAAGATAGCGCAGCCGGAGGAAGCGTTGTTAGTTTCCCTTCTCACGAGGTTCACGATAGCTATCCAGGCTCAAGCGGGGTATCTCTTTTATTCAGAGTCCAATAAAGTTTGCCTTGTTGACTCCTCTGGACCTTAGGCGTGGAAATATTTCCTGGCAAAGACATGTGCAGCATAATTTCCCCTCATCTAGGAGCTTCCTGGTCTAATCTTATCTTAGTCTCGGGCGGGTTGTTGATGCTCTAGAATCCGAGAACTCTGGAAATTCTTCAAGATCTACTGGTAGATAATGCCGAGGCTAGTGTCTATTCCAAGAAAGACTGCTATCATGAATGAACCAGCGGCATATTAAGTTTGACAGCAGAGATCGATAACGGCTCGTATTGATGTAGGTACCTGTTGTCAGTGCGGCTTCAGATTCGGGGACTAAGACTCCCAATGATAAGCGACTGGATGATCAGCATGGGGCGCTCTGGGGGCCAATTAACACTGCTATTGCCATCCGCATGCGGCGTGTCGGCCAAATCCGACATCTGAGACTCTGGGTTGATCGCAAAATAGCATTTTACCTGGCAGTTTCGAGCCTCTCAATACATTAATTAAGATGAGATGGCTATCGCTTCCGCGGCAATAGACCAATGGAGCAATCGTTATTCCTGATATCTGCAGGCCCGACCCTTGAGCTTCGGCGGATAGACACCGCCATATCTAGGGATATCTGCAAGCTATCTCAGAGCGGCAATGATAGCTACGTGACACGGACATTTAAGCTCGTTCTTGGGAGATGATATTCCCTATCATCGTGCATGCCAAGAATAAAACACGGCCTCGACCCAGCATCATGATTAAGTATCCATAGATAGCTACGGGCCAGCATCAAGCAATCCTACATATAGCTTCCCCGCGGAGCTCATCCCGGTAGCGGAGCTCGTTGTCCCTTTGCGACATCTCCGATGACTTTTGGCAATATGGCAGAGAACAAGCAAGCTACGGATAGTCTCACCACAGATGTGGAACCGTCTCTACAAGAGAAGGGGCAGGTTGTCGATATCAGTGCCAATGATCTTCCTGAGGGGGTACATACAGATATTGGACGTCACTATTTTGAGCTTTCGCTTCAATATGACCAAGCTCAACTTGAGAGAGATGCAGTCAAAGTCAAAAGGAAGCTTGATTTCATCGTGCTTCCCATGGCAAGTTACTTTCTCCCCAGCAGGGTGTCTTGCAGATTTCTAACAAGAGCAGATGATGACCACCTATATGCTGAGCTTCCTCGATAAGCAAACGTACGTCTATTTTAGTTCAAGATGTATTGAAACTTAAAGGATCTGCTCTAGAGGCTAACACTACGTATCGCAGACTGAACTACTCCAACGCATATGGACTTCAAGCAGACACCCATATGGTAGGCGATGATTATTCCTGGGTCGCATCAGCTCTCTACTTCGGCTGGCTCGTCGGAGCCTGGCCATCCAATCTCGCACTCCAACGATTCCCAGTTGGAAAAATGATTGGCTGTATTATGTTCGTATGGGGTGCGTTCTGCATGCTCCAGGCTAGCGCTTTCAACTTCTCTGGCTTCTTCGCGATTAGATTCTTTCTGGGACTCGTCGAGGCATGCATTTCTCCAGCTTGGGTCCTCCTCACATCCATGCTATGGACACGAGATGAACAGCCGCTTCGAACATCATTCTGGATCTCGACTAATGGAGTCTCGAGTATACTGGGCGCCTTGCTTTCCTGGGGACTAGGAATGGCTGATCATACCTCCGTCCCGAATTGGAAACTCATCTACCTGGTAGGATCATGATTTCCCCATTCTACCATCGATTAGACTAATTGATATATGTAGGTCGTGGGCTGTCTTACTATTGCCTGGGGAGTTGTGATCTTCCTCTTTCTCCCTGACGGCCCTCATAACGCAAAGATGTTCAGCGAGTACGAGCGAATCGTTGCCGTCTGGAGAATCTCGAAAAACCGAACAGGAGTGCAACATCCCAAATTCCTCGCATACCAAGTCAAGGAGGCTCTTCTAGATCCCAAGACGTACCTCTTGTTGCTCATGGGAGCTTCTCTTGGAATCCTTAACGGCAGCGTGACTAGCTTCATGAGCTCCTTGATCAAGGGCTTTGGCTTCTCATCCGTTCGATCAAGTTTGCTCCAGATGCCTGGCGGTGCATGTGAAGTGGTCGGCACGATTATTCTGGGGTATATCTCGACCTTCAGGAACATGACTGGGGCTACCATTATGAGTACGTTTTGAAATCGGTTTTCCATACTACTGGCCACAACAGTCGTTGAAGGAAGACAGAAACTGACTAATCTGGTGATAGTCGGATGCATACCCGGAATCGTCGGCCTGGCAGGCATCATGACCATCAACATCGAGCATCGCTACAACCTCGTCGCATGCGCCTGGGTCCAAAACATCATCGGATCACCCATCGTGCTGAACTGGACTCTCCCCGTCCTGAACGTCGCAGGACACACGAAACGCAGCACCGTCCTCGGTCTTTACTTCCTGTAAGTTCCATCCTAACCCACCATTGACTTGCCTTCATCTCAATAAACTAATCATTGCTTCACTAACCAACAGCTTCTACTGCGCCGGCAACATCGCCGGACCGCATCTCTTCTTCACCAGGGAAGCACCACGCTACATGTCCGCCATCAAGGGTCTCGAGACATGCTATGCGGTAGTCGTGGTTTTACAAGCCATCTACACGACTGTTTGCTTTTTGCAGAATAAGAGCCGCGATCGCCAGGGCTATCACGCGCAGGACGAGGAGGAGGCTAGAGAGGGATTTGAGGATCTAACGGATTGGGAGAATAAGCATTTCCGATATCGGCTATGAAGGGAGGAAAAGACGGGAGATGGGGATGTGGGTCTTCTAGTAGTAGTAGTTATGAATGCTAGTTATTGTTGTATCGGATTAGAGATAGTTAGCTCTCATGCTGTATTCACTGTAGGAAATGTATTGACATCGCATGTCATGGACACTGAGTGTTACTTACCTATGGTGGCTGTCCGCTTAATGCCGACAGCGAAATAAACCACCATTCGCCCCACTCGCGAGTCGCGACAGTATGCTATCTTATCGCAAGCTATCTGCTTCCCGGGTACTGGTGGCTATCAACGCCACTTCTCGTATCCTGAATTCCTTCGCATCGTACCACGTAGTTATTTCGGAGCCTTCGTATTTACGAGTGGACGAGCTGTTCTGATTGCCTCGGCGCTGTGAGTCTCTGAAAGGTAAATTTGAGATATAGAGGACACGAACTTGGTGACAGAACAGAGGAATAAGTTGACAAGACAGATTCTATCCTTCTTACTTTGGTGTGGATAATTCTTACCGATTGATATCGCTATTCACTGGGAGTATAAGGACGCAATCCACCATACATCATGATCGCTCTAAAAGAAGACGAATCAAAGCGCAATATATGTCTAATTGGGAGCGGGGGTGTAGGAACGATTGCATCTCTCGTCCTCGAAAAGTCCGGAAGAGCAAAAGTCACAGTGGTGCTACGATCGCGATATATGGTTATAAAAGAAAAAGGGTGGGATATTGAATCTGTTGATCATGGAGAATTGAAGGGCTGGAGGCCAAGTGGTAGTAAGTTTCCTCTATTTTCGATGATTACATTGGCTAGTTTAATGACGATCAATAGTTGCATCTAGTGCGGAAGACGCTGCGCTTCAATCAAAAGAACCTTTTGATTATGTTATCGTGACTACGAAACAGCTCCCTGATGTATATTCGGTGCCAGAATTGATTAGACCTGTCGTTAAAACTGGGCACACTGCGATCGTGCTTATCCAAAACGGTATCGATATTGAACTTCCTATTATTTCGACTTTCCCGACAAACGCGGTCATGTCTGCTGTCAGTATGATCGGCTCTCGAACTAGTGGAGAAAACATGGTCATTCAAATAGGAACTGATGTACTCACCATTGGGCCACAGTTTCATAACGGCCTGGATCGCGAAACACAGCTTGAGCGCGCAAGAGAATTTGTTGAAATTTACACGGCAGGGAGTAAAGGTGCTGGAGCAAAAACTGCCGAATGCACACTCACGGAAGACATGCCGGTGGCGCGCTGGCAGAAGCTGCTGTGGAATGCAACATTTAATACTCTATGCGCGATGATGCGGATGGACGTCGGGGAGCTCCAGTCGTCTGGTGGTAGAGAGACGCTGTTAATACCAGCAATGCGGGAAGTGTATGACATTGCAAAGGCTGCGGGACACCCGCCTCCAGAACATATGATCGAGTATTATGCATATCGTCTCCCGGACGACTGCCCATACCGGCCAAGCATGTTGTTGGACTTGGAGCATGGAAGGCCAATGGAACTTGAAGTCGTCCTTGGAAATCCTCTGAAAAGGGCAAAGGAATATAACGTCCCAACACCTATCCTCAGCACAATTTATGAACTTCTGAAACTGGAGCAATGGAGAATGAAAAAGGCAGCTGTCTTATAAGATGCACGCAATTAATGCATATGATCCTGATCCTGTTGGAGAAGGATAACTTCTTTTCTTGCTCGTGCGATTAATATCCTTCGTCGGAAATGTGACACAATATCAAGTCTGTGACTCTCTTTGTATAGAATCCATAATGTATCTCAATCAGGTTGAATATCTTCTAAGGTATCCACTCGCAGCAACACGTACTGGCAGAGCTCAAATCGGTATGCATTCATGCGGATATTGTTGAACCAAATGCCTCCAGTCCCAGTCCGCTCCACCATCCCTTGCTTTCCATATTCGCTGCTGACAAAATATTTTTGTGTGCAGCGCAGTTGCTGTTCCTCTGCTGTTGTATATGCTATCGAAAATCTCAATAGCAGCAGCCCGGTCATCTTCCGTCTGCAATTCACACGCAGCGAGGAATGCCGGCCATAATGACATCTTCAACCGATCTGGAGACACTCTAAGATGGATTATAATCTCGCAAGCCATGCCCAGAGCGACTTCGTCATTTTCTGGAGAACTGCCAGGAGGGTTAAAGAGGCGATATAAGTAGAGAAGTGCGGCGGAACGACAAGCATATGCTTGGATGAGACACGTTCTGGACCCTTCAGCTGACAATTTGTGGCTTTGTGTTGGGCACCATGCAGTGATTCGAGCGCAGAGATCCCTTGCGCGTGCGGTATACCGATCACCACTACTGCCAGTAAGCAGCGTGTCTTCAACAGCACCTTCAGGATCCATGATGATTCCATTGCTCGGACATCCATAGAGAACATCTTCTGCAAGAGCACAAAGCTCTTCAATGAGAGGCATTAGAGTCATAGTGTATCCCATGAGGCGATCGGCTGAATTTCTGCAGTCCTCGTCCAGCCATGTCGATGTTGGGATGGAGGGTCGACGTCCAGTAACGAGTGAGATTATCATATCCTGACGAGCTAGCGCTCGTATAAAATACTTTGCTACTGGACTAAGTGCCTGTCTAACGTAGAGGTTGATCACTGAGGCGACGTAGCCCATCAAGATAGGTATCGAGTTGTCCCTTGCGAGGTTGGTATCAAGTAACTATTCGAGAAGCGTTAGATTTTCCTTCACATTTCGAAACGCTACCTACATACCTCTACTGCTGTGAGACCCAATACCACTGATGCTAGTTGTTCCAGCTCCTTTGCCGGATCCTTTATATCTCGCAGCTTCGCCAGAGCCCGTGCTCGCTTGCTTAGAAACGGAACTGATGAGCCAGTTCTGTCTGCATCCACATATGTCTGGCCAATGGCAGAAAGCGTATTCCCGACGGCTTCTGGATATATTTGGAAAACCATGAGAGTAAGAGCATTCATTTCATCGACAAATTCGGGTCCGATTGACAGCTCGAACGGATGTCGGTTGAAGTATATATTAATAGTAGGCTCATCGTCTGGTGGGACCGTCCCAGGGGGAATGGGACATATTCCTCGAAACGAAAATACAGGCAGTATCTGTTCAGAGACGCCGTATGATGTTGACGATGCCTTTAATGCTTGTCTTGTGTATGAAATTGGTACAATGTCAGTGGATTGTCCTGGCTCCGATGGAAAGACATTATTCTTGGTGCTTGTGTAGTACGAATTCCCATCTGATCGAGTCTTGCTGTCTATAATATTATCAGTTGTTTTCCTTCTCTTGCGACGCATAGAGCCGTCATCCGCTTGATGCCAGCGGACTTGGGTCTTCATAACCGGATATCCTTGACAGACATGGCGTCGACGGGCACAGGTGCCGCATGTGGGACGAAGTTCGTCGCATTTGACCTTTGCCTTCTTGCAGTCGATACAGCCTCCCCTTGATCTTTTTTTAGGATGAACTTCGTTGATGTCGATGGAACCGTGAGCCGTGATCGAGTCCATCAATGTCAATCGGAGCACGCTGTGGGGAAGATGTACGCGTCAACGATGAAAGTGGAGTTTGGTGATAATGGATTTTAACCCTCTTCACTTATTGTGGATGTAGTAGGCATACGAATATAAAAGTTTTGATTCGAGCAATAAATGGTCTACCGGTTGCGATGAAGGAATCGATATCGCAACCGGGTTGATAAGAGATGGTTTGAGTTTGGGCATTGGCACCAGACGGAGTTAGTTGAGTTCGTGATAGGCTGGGCCGGGTACCATCGCACACCAGTTGGCAACCGCACGTCCACCATTGATGTTCGTCCTAGTATGACCTTCGCATTGGAATCTTGTGAATATTTGTGAGTTGATGCTATATACCTTCTTCTTCCATTGATGAAATGAGATTGAGCAAAAAAAGTCACAATGATTGGGGGAAACATGCGACTTATATCCGATACGTCCTCCACAACTGTTTGAAGCCGAATGATGAATAGCTTCTAGAATTAACGTCGATCGGGACCTGAGTCGAAGATGGACGGACCAAGATAGCAGCAGTATCCCTATGGTTGCGCAAATCGGATCATGGCCAAATAGACGACTCATAGGAAGCCTGCCTTGTCTGTACAGTTTGTCCCTTGCCCTCTTTCTGAAGCAGTTCCAGTGACATATGGCCATTTAGCCGCGAGGCTGAAATCAACATGCGCAGATCGGATGATTCGACAATAATAAGGGAGTTGCATCTTGCCACTCAGACAAATAAGTCCATGATAACCACTGCACAGTAATGTTGATCTCGCCTAGACTGCATTGGGAAGTAAGGCAGTCTGACGGGACACAAGCATATCCCTAGATGCGTCATTTGCAGGATTGCCAGTGTTGTCAGCGAAAATGCACCCTCTCTAGTACAAGCACCGAATGGACCATCTTCTCGTGAATACGCACGATAGCTTCTATCATTGGAGGGGGAATGGGTTGAATGATGCCAACCGCGAGGGGTAATTATTAAGTTCCCGTCGGAGAAACCCCCAGTGTCAGATGGTGCCGGAAGATGTAAACCCAATGATAAGCATTCTTGCAGCCAAACATACTACTGTATTTTACTTGTTGTCTCCGCATCATTAGAAATCATACATCTGGTGAGTACTCTCTAGCATTGACCAGAATAAAATATGTCTCCGATCCTGGCTCCCGATCGATCGGTAAATGAAAGAGGAGAGCCGAGAGTCTGCCGAATCTGCCGATTTTCTATTTAATTCCTTTCCGGACCAAAAGACTCCGCAACATCGACCTCATTATTAATCATCCTAAGTGGCCGTTCCTGTCCAACACACTCACTGGTCCAACCGCAAGGCACAACGAGACTCTGGCAGAGGTATCCCAATAGTCCGACAGGGGAAAAAAGCTTCCATAGTTTAATCTTAGCAGCAGTGGGGACACCGTTGTCATCTCCTTGACGACATCATGTGGAGGAATAACCTGTTACGAGCTACCATGCCTCTCCAGATTTCAAAGCAGGGTGGAGCAACATCCTTTTATGGTCTGTCTTTCGATCCGTTTCTTTGCCGGTGACAACTCTCTTCTTGATTTAAATAGTCTCATCGATCCTTCTCCGGGTGCGCAGTGCAGCGTGTTAATTGCAGTGTCGTTCGTCGTCTTTTATTTCGACAATCCCCTCTCCCACTAGCCCTCGTCGTATACCACTTGGTTTCAGAACTGACCCTCGATTGAGCATCCAAGCGAAACATGTCGCGCGCCCAGATCCGTGATATTATCAACAAGCCCGCGCCGGGTATCTCTTACTTCACTCCCGCTCAGGAACCGCCAGCGGGAACGGCTGCCGACCCCCAGTCCGATGGTACGAAGCCCCCGAAGCTGTTCCAACCTCTCAAGCTGAGAGGCCTAACCCTTCACAACCGCATTGGGGTATGTTGATCTTCGTAGCGCCTCCCGGAAGTGGTCCATTGATATGAATGAAGACTAATTGATTCTCGATCTCTAGCTTTCACCCCTCTGCCAGTACTCCGCACTCGATGGCCACATGACGGACTGGCATCTGGCCCATCTGGGAGGTATCGCCCAGCGAGGTCCAGGTCTCCTGATGATTGAGGCTACCTCTGTTGTTCCGGAAGGACGCATTACACCCCACGACGTGGGATTGTGGAAGGATTCACAGATTGAGCCTATACGCCGGGTGATCGAGTTCATCCACAGCCAGAACCAGATCGTCGGTATCCAGATCGCCCATGCTGGTCGTAAGGCTAGCACCGTAGCTCCCTGGTTGTCCTCGGGGGACCTGGCCACGGAGAAGGCTGGCGGCTGGCCCGACAATGTTAAAGGTCCCAGCGACATCCCATTCTCCGATCGTTTCGCTCTCCCCAAGGCCATGACCAAGCAAGATATCGAGGAGGTGAAGACCGCCTGGGAGACCGCCGTCAAGCGTGCCATCAAGGCTGGTGCGGATTTCGTTGAGATCCACAACGCCCACGGATACCTACTGTCTTCCTTCCTCTCCCCGCAGAGTAACAAGCGCACCGACGAGTATGGTGGCAGCTTCGAGAACCGCATTCGTCTTACACTGGAGATCGCTGAGATCACCCGTAAGGCTGTCCCCGAACACACGCCTGTTTTGTTCCGTGTCTCCGCTACGGAATGGCTCGAGGAGGTCAAGCCTGACGAGCCCAGCTGGCGCGTCGAGGAGACCGTGAAGCTGGCTCAGATTCTCGCCGATAAGGGCCTGGTCGACCTGATCGATGTCAGCTCCGGTGGAAACAACTCTCTGCAGAAGATCAAGGGCGGCCCTGCCTTCCAGGCCCCCTTCGCCGTTGCCGTCAAGAAGGCGGTTGGCGACAAAGTTGCCGTTAGCGCCGTTGGTACCATCACCGACGGCAAGCTGGCCAACAAGTTGCTCGAAGAGGATGGTCTCGACTTCATCTTCGTTGGCCGTGGCTTCCAGAAGAACCCCGGCCTGGTGTGGACCTTCGCTGAGGATCTCGACGTTGAGATATCGATGGCTAACCAGATCCGCTGGGGCTTCACCAGTCGTGCAGGTCCTATCTTCCTGAAGAAACGTAATGAGAAGAAGCTCTAAATCTTACCTAGACGACGTAATTCAATCTTGCGTGTAGGAATCCTCAAGCACCAGTGATGGTTTTCTGATGCCTGATGCTTTTTCTGGACCGCCTCTCTGTTCATAGAGATACATTCATATAGAGCGTGAAGATATTATGGTTTTTGGTTTCCAATTCTCCTCGTCAGATAGATGGCATGAATTACATGCATTTCAGCCGCAATAAGAAGTGTCCAGTAAGCAGTAAATCGGAATAATTCTTAACAAGCAGCACCTTTTCTCCCCATATTATTGGTCAAGATGTATATAAGTGCTTAAAAGCAAATCGGACTCCTGAACGCACCACGGATTTGACCATGTAATATAGTACATAGAACTAGTTACCATAGTGTAGATAGACCAGCCACACGGAACCCGCAATCCCTTAACTACAGATATACTTTTTCGGAGAGCATCGGTCGAGTCTAAGCGCGAACCGGACACGGAATTAGATCAGATCTCCGGCGTCCGGTTTCTCCATCAGTTGCTAAACGGACATTTCACTGCCGCAGGTCCACGACGGCTCGTGCTGTTTCAGAAGAGAGCCCAATCGTCGTTGGAGGAGTTTCAATTACCAAAGTAGGTGGTAATCTGGCACGAAAAGAATCTTTCTGCCTTGGCCGTCTGCGGGGACTGGGTGACATCAATATACTGGGATCGGGGAACCCAATTGAACCGACCCCGTTAGCTTTTTAACAATTGGCTTTTCGCACTGCTTTCCTGATTTGGCGACGTGGACAAATATAAGAACTGGGGAGTCTCAGCTCATTATTGCCCCGATCTTAACGTGTCGCCAAGATCGCGATTGTGATATGGATCGTGCACTACTACAGTGAGGACCAATCCGCATCTGTCGTGCATGAGATAGATCCGTCTGCAAGCTGTGCGGAACCGGCATTGTTCGGGACTCCTTGAGCTTTCTCCGAACTAAAGACGTTTCAAACCCCCAGCGTCTAACAGCCTCGTGGGTATATTTACGTTGCAACTGCCACGTTTTCTTTTTCTGGAAAAGGATCGATTTGCATAGGATCGACTAAACGGCTTACCTGTGAGAAACCCGGGGGATCTCGCGTTTGAACCGGTGGAGCTACGGCATAGTCCCGAACTAAGCCAAGTGTCGATGAAGCTTTGAATGTCTGGAAATAACAGCTCACGGACATTCATGGAGAATTGATATAAAGTTATCTTTATCCACATCACCTCAGGACGCATCGACAGTCAAAATCGCTGTTTCAAGCATTCAATTAACGACTTGAAAGTCCATCATCATTTGGCTGTTACGGACTAAATTTGTTCTATATATGTGTTTTACAATTTTGAATCACAACTTTTATCATCCTACCCTGTGGTCTGAATCCATAGCCCTTTGTGAACGGTGATATTGCTTTCTGATATCACAATGGGTCTGTCTAATCCCGCCTGGGCAGCATTGTCCATCGGCGCTGCTGCACTTCTGGTGTCATATATACCGGAATACTCCGTGCGAGAGTCCTATATTGCAACAGCATTATCAATTTTCTTCACCACACTCCTATGCAGGATTGTATATAACGCAATCCTATACCCAGAATATTTCACCCCGCTAAGACATCTCCCCACTCCACAGGTAAGTACATGCACTTTAGCTTATCGCAATCGGAAGATTGTGCAAAGTCGCTGACCGCATGCAGGGAAGAACTTTGTTCAAAGGGCATACGAGATCATTTTTCATTGAGTCTCCGGGAACCCGCTGTTTGCGATGGATGGAAGAGATGCCCGATGCGGAGCTTATCCGCTACTACCTGGTCGGCAATATGGAAAGAGTGCTTGTGGTGAGCCCCAAGGCTCTGAGCGAAGTCCTCACTCTGAAATCGTACGACTTTCAGAAGCCTGATCTTGCGCGGGCATCGCTTGAACGCGTCACAGGGAATGGTGTTCTTCTCGCTGAAGGAGATGAACATAAGGTGGGAACCTTCTGTATACTCTCTTTTTGGCACTTCTCTCCTCAGCTGACCCCTTTCCACAGAGACAACGGAAGAATCTCATGCCCGCTTTCTCTTACCGCCATATCAAGAACCTCTATCCAGTCTTCTGGGCGAAGGCAGTCGAGATGGTCCAGCTGATCGAGAAAGAACTAGAGACTAAAGAAGAATCTGAAGACAAGATCATTACGGTCAGCAACTGGGCCAGTAGAGCTACGATTGATGCCATCAGTATCGCTAGTATGGGTCGTGACTTCGACACTCTGCGAGACCCAGATAACGAACTCAACAACCACTACCGCCGACTGCTGGTAGAACCGTCCCTGAAGTTGAAGATCTTTTTCATTGTGGGCATGTTCCTCGTGAATCTCAGGTTCTTCCAGAAACTACCCATCAAGCGAAACCGTGACGTTCGAGCAGCATCAGCCCATATCCGAACCGTCGCACGCCAATTAGTCCGTGAAAAGAAAGAAAGACTAGAAAATAAGACACAGCATTCCAACGAAACTGTGAACCTCAACGACGATATTGACATCATGTCCGTCGCGCTCGAAAGCGGCGGTTTCTCAGAAGAGAACCTCGTCGACCAAATGATGACCTTCCTCGCCGCAGGCCACGAGACCACCGCTTCAGCCTTCCAATGGGCCATCTACGCCCTGTGCAAACACCCTGACGTACAAGAACGTCTCCGCGACGAAATCCGTACAAACCTCCCTTCCATCTCCTCATCACCCTCAACCATCTCCGCCTCCGTCGTCGATTCCCTTCCCTACCTCAACGCTGTCTGCAACGAAACACTCCGCTTCTATCCCTCCGTTCCTCTCACGATCCGCGAAGCAGCTCGCGATACCACCATCGTCGGTCAACATATCCCGAAAGGAACACTACTCATCATGTCCCCCGAAGCCACCAACCAGAGCAAGAAGCTCTGGGGTCCCGATGCGGACAAATTCGATCCCGAACGCTGGATGGGCCCAGGACGAGCCAACACCGGCGGTGCGGATACGAATTATGCGTTCCTGAGCTTCCTTCATGGACCCAGAGGCTGTATTGGTCAGGGCTTCGCGAAGGGAGAACTGGCGTGCATGGTGGCTGTTACGGTGGGGAGGTTCCAGATGGAACTGAAGGATCCGGATGCGGAGTTGCAGACGAGAAGAGGCGTTACGGTATCGCCTCTGGATGGTGTGCAGGCAAAATTCAAAGTCGTGGAGGGGTGGTAGGTTATATTGTTGGCTAGTTTCTTTGCTTTCCTTTAATGATGACCCTCCTAGATGATCTAGATGATTTAGTATCTTGTTCTCATTTCTTCAGTAAATGTTTAATTGCTTGACATAATAATTGATTTATGCGTGTATCTAGATATAGGAAGATCTAACCTCTTTGGAGACATAAACACGAATTACGCTCCGTCTAAGTCCTGAAGATCCCATCGGCCCTTATTTACTGGCATCAGCGGTAACAAAAAGGAGCAAAGTCTAATGATACTCTCCTCTCAACACCATAACTCTCTCCTTGTCTCCTTCTGCATCTTCTTCTATCCACGCACGGAACATACCTTCGCAGTTGAAATCAAAAACAACCTTTCCTCTTTTCAGTTTATCAGCTGGATTCTCCGGAGTGTCGGCTTCGATTTCAATTCCGATAATCCCGCCTTGTCCTTCAGCTGTCTTCCCCCACCGTCTTCCTGCGGAGCGCTGCAGTTCGCCTCCTGGACCGGCGACAGCGGTGACGGCCTCAGCGAAAGTTGTCGGGAAGGAGCCTGGAGAGGAGAATCGAAGCATCGAGCATGCTGTGCGGGCTGCGGCGACGCGGAGGAAAGAGTCTCCGTTACCAGTTCCAGAGACCGCGACTGCACGACGGGCGGTAAGGGGTCTGTCATATCTCGGTTGTTGATTGCTTAAGAGAGGTTGCTTTTCGGGAGCACGATGGAGGGATGGTCGCGACTTAGAGCCTGCGCGTCCACCGGAGCTTGACGCCAAATGATGGAGGCAAGGAGGGAGACAGTCTCCAAGGAACGACTTCATGTAGCTTATAAGGTCCCAATTCGTAGAGTCCGTGTACGGGTCGGATGCCGGAGTTACTGCCGTTGAACTAGATGGCTGATAGACCATTTCGGTCCCATGTCCAGCAGTTACCTCCATATCCCACGCCTCTGCCCAGAATCCTCCTCCGAACGTAGGCGTATCGCCAATCCTCCCAGGTTTCTTGTTCGTCAAGCCTCCGGTACTTGTAGCAACAGCCAGATTCCCCCACTGGTCCAAACAGACGCACCCCACGGTACCCTGACTCATTGTAATATCCTCTTTGATCCCCTTCAGCCCTCTCATATGCTCGTCCCACCGCTTCTTGGTCCAGAACCACTCGTCGGGCTTGAACTCGAGACCCCACTCGCTCGCCAGCCTCTCGATCTCCGGCCCACTGAGCTGGGAGTGCATGTTCCCTCCATCGCCGTTTGGTTCCCCGTTGTAATCGTAGCCTGTCCGTAAAAGCGCTTCCTTGGCCAGCTGAATCGGATGTCGTACATTCCGCACATTTATAACTCCCGCGCCGCGCTTTATGGTTCCCGGTTCGCCACTATCTTCCCAGCCCTCTCGGATGGAGGTCACCATGACGGAGGCTTCCATCTCGATTGTCCCTGCGGACGTGAAGACACTGCCTCGACCGCAGTTGAAGAGTTCGTCGTCTTCCATCAGCGAGACAGCATGTACGACTGCATCGAGGGCGCTCGCGCCGTTCTTGAGCAGCGTGTATGTCGAACGGAGGTAGGCGAGGAGGGAGGCATGGTATTGTTTCCAGAGGTAAGGAGGGAGAGTTGATCGACGGACACCCGCACCGCCGTGGAGGATGAGGGTGGGTTTAAACGTCGGAGGAGGAGATGGAGATATTGCTGACATGCTATCAGAGTTGTCCGCGGACCGCTGGACAAGCGCTGGAGTCGTTGTGAGACACGAATTGGACGTATAAGGAATTGTCAGTTCTTTTCTCGTTAGCTAGCAGGCCATGGAATGAAATCTATTCAAAAATTAGAATCATCAACTTGTGTTCCCTGAAAAACAGTGGCTGGTCCGGAAAAGGTGACCTGAGCTATCAATGCAGGAAGTGCTGTCGCTCTGGACTTTGCCTTTTCGGGAAGGTCACACGTCGCCCCGGGGCCCCGGAGTCGCCTCCGAACTAATCGGCGAAATATCTGGAGACCTAAAAATTAAGCATGTAACAAAACAGGCTGCATATTAAAGATCACGTTCATTCGGACGTTAATGTACAGGGGCGAACACAATGGCTCGAAGAGACTCTCCTAGAAAAGGGGCCGGAATGGCCCTTTTGTGACCCGCAATCCCCGACGTAGAAAAGCAGAACGCCAAGGGATGGAAGCAATAATCCAGGCGCGAAATAGATTGATGAGATATTTTGGTGTAGGAATAGAAAGAAGCGAAATGGAAATGGAACCTCTATGTCATGCCGCAGAAAATGACAACCCGGACCCAACACCAGAGGAGGAGAGATGGTTATGCAGAGAGCGATCAGGCTCTCGGGAAGAGAATACATCGTAGAATAGGTGACTCGTGGAGATTTACGCGATGGCCTTCTCGCCAGCTGGGGGTGGAGGAGGAAGCTGTAACACCATATGAGTAATTACCCTGGCGAGTAGCATGGTCGCTTGTCCGTGATCGGACGAAAAGGAGTAGACTTACATCCAACCTCGTGTTCTCGGCCATCATTCTCTGGAATCCAATACCAACACCCTCAATGACACCCAAGAAGATGGCGCACATAATGGCGGAGTTTCTGGCAGCCTTCATACCACCTCGGATGGCCAGCGCACCACCTGTGAAAAAGCCGGCGATAACTAGAAAAGAACGTCAGACTTGTCTACCCAGGGATCATATTCTGGGAGAAATGCGCTGCAGAGAAACATACTGGCATTGTAGGGATCCTCCTTCTTTCTGATGCCCTTGATCGCACAATCGAATGTCGAGAACATACCACCCCAGACACCGAAGTTTCCACCCAGAACTGGAGCTCGAGCCTTGATGGCCGTGATCGCACCTATCCGTCGTTCGCCGTACGGGCTGTTTCGGAATCCTTTAACGCCATGCCAGACGGCACCTCCAATAGCCTAAAGCAAAAAATAAACTCGTCAGCGCTCATTGTTTGGTGTTGAAGAAGTATGACCTGGCGGATCCATTCGGTTGGACTGTACATACACCCATACAGAAAGCACCACCAAAGTCGCTCAGAGCGACCCAGGGGCAGGGATCTCTGGAGTGATCCATAATGAAAATCTATAAAGAATCGAGGTATAGGTCGAAAGAATCGAACGGCGGAGAATGATGATCTTGAAGTTGAGATCGCGAGACGGCGCGCACGGCCAAATAAAAAGGTGAATAAAAGCGGACCACCTGTCACCCAAACACTATTGTATCGTGCCTGAACTATTAACAGTCTCTATTAAATGAGACCGGAAAAGAGAAGAAAGGAAAGGTTGGTGATCGTAAAAGCAGACCAGCAAGACAGACAAGAAGGCTCTCCAAGCGGAACTTAGCTTTTTTCTCCGGGAAACGTGACCGGCTGGAGGGCAGGTCACGTGTATACAACCACCGCCTTCCTGATCTGATGGTGGCGTATCAATGAGGCCAAAGAATGTCCAAAAAGATCCGTGCATGTTTACTAAATCTGTTCTTGTGAGCAATATTATTATGGGTGAACTACTGTCTTCATCAATAGAGAAGAGTAATGTTATTCTTACATATCTTCTAGTTGTGGATGAAAATGTAGAATAATGACCAGTTTTCTGTGAGCCAATTACCAATATTTGAGATCAAGGAATCCAACATAAATATTTCAATACTTCTGCTTTTTCAAGGTCTCTTCGAAGCCCCAGGGTTCAAGTTACTTTAGATTAGGTAAAGTGCACTTATGCTTATTACTACTGGTAAAACATAGGGTACTCCGTCTGGATCTAGCACTCCCCTCTGCCGATGTCCAGCTAGAAGTGGGTTTCTAATCGACTACAGGCAACAATCTAAGCTTATCGCACAGATAGTCTGCCCATCATCATTTGCTATCGAGATACTGCACAAGTGCGGCTGGTTAAAGTAGGCTCTCATGTTACTCCCGGTAATATCAACATATCTCAGTTGTTCCTATTGGCAAAATGCGCCGTTTTGAGAGGATTTATGACGTTGTTGAACCAGTTGAAGAGTACCGTAGGGGAGGCTATCACCCAGTGCATCGTGCAGACGTCTTTCATAACCGGTATAAAGTTACTGGAAGTTGGCATATGGTCAATTTTCTACTGTGTGGCTAACAAGATACCTCAGGCAAGTGCTGTATTTTGGTGGCTTAGCCCTTTGTCGGTCTCAGGACTCTTACTCATCCATCCTAGACTTCAACGGTTTGTTACGCTGAAAATACTCAAGGCAGACGCATCAAGAAATACGAAGGAGTTCTCTATTCTGCTCCACCTGTCAGATCCCAGTTTTGAACATCCTGGCCAGAAACATGTCATGCAATTATTGGACCATTTCTCGAACAGATACGCAATGTTGTATTCGATGTCATCGCTTCGAATACTGAGGATCTCAGAAATCACGCCGCTCATTTCGAACATGTCTACACCATGTTACAGGAAGTAGCGAAATAAAGCAATGCCTCTGGGATAAGGCCTCTTGTACTCTTTACTAGCGGCTGCAAGGACTACGGGATGCCGTAGAAACATGGGGATCCTCATTTGGCACCGCATACCGAGAAAAGTCCCATGAATCCACCAGAAATCTTGATCCCGCGAACACAGTTTGGCTCTAGACTTCTCGATCAGACAGAGGAACCATTTGACATTATCGTTCTGCGACCTGTCACTGTCTACGGCTACAATTCTTGTTATTATGGCCCCTTCTTCGCTTTGGCGTCACACAGTCGCGAAGTCTTGAAGATACCTGGAGATCCAAACTCTATCATCCACGGGTTACATGTCGATGACTGCGCCGAAGCCTATGTGGCTCTGGCAGAGCATGCAAACAGGGATGAAGTCAAGAATCAAGCATTCAATATCTCATATCATAGATATAAAACCACACAAGAAATATGCGACGCTGTTGCAAGATCATATGGTCTGAAAGTGGAGTTTACATCCCCTAAAGAAGAGGAATTCTTGTCAGTGCAAACTTTGGTTCTCACAATGGGTCTCGTCAGAGAAGTTACGGTCTATCACTGGATGGAGTGAGAAGAAACCCGGATTCGCTGAGGGTGTGGAGGAGTACAGGCTTGCGTATGAAGCTGCGTTGGAGGCGACAGATCCTGCTGCCCTGAGGATTCTCTCGATGTTTCTACCTCAGAATGCTTGATGAAATATTTTTAATGTCTAAGTATAAACATAGCATTAAACACCATTAGATCTATAGTATTATTTTCGTATGCAGTTCAGCCATATGTGTAAAGTTGACCAGATGTGCCCTATTCCAGTGGACTTCCCATCTAAGTAAGGTGGATTGTCGTTTCAAAATTCTCCTTGTTCGAGGATTGTTCTTCATGATATAATAAACTCTTGATTCCTATTATTATTTTCTTTATTAATGGCCCTCTCACTACTCTCCTCGGCCGCTCGTTTGGCTGCCATTATTTTCCTCTCGTAGAATTTAAATCGCATAATTCGATCATAAAGAGTATCGCAATGAAAACCAACATGGGAGCCCAAGATAGACATAGCCAAACGTGAATTTGACTTGGTTGCATTCAAAAGCTCGCCTTCAGTATTTTCTGGCCCAGGGTCGGAATCAGAATCGGAGTCCGAACTGGAGCTGTCGGTACCACGAAACTGACTGAGTAGGATTGTTTCTTTCTCAAGATGGTAGTATATAAGAAGCTCCTTTATCTTCCACCCTTTTGCTTTGTTAAGCGCTTTGAAGCTATTATAGCTAAGAATGATAACATACAGTTCTTCTGCTTTTGGAGGCGATAAATCCTGGGCGCTCTTAAAGGGAAACACTTTGGTATCGTATACTATTATGGGATGAATTTTCTAGCTTATGTAGCCTATTTTCGAGTTAGACAGTCTGGAATCTATGTTGGCCAGTCTGGCATCTATTTAGTCCAGCCTCGTATCTATTTTGTGCAGCGTGATGTCCACTTTATCCGGCCATTTTCTTTTCGAGAGCCCCCATTCTCTCTGGTATACGTTTCGGGCACTTCTATCTTTGTCACGAATCTCGTTGGTATCATGAAGTTCAAGTTTCCATGAATGGCTTCTCCGATGATTTCCCGAATAGGTTGCTCTATAGTAAATAGTAGTATAGCTCGAATGTAAATCCTAGGTATCAATCCAGGGATATGGGAACGTCGATAATAAGATTGGCATTATCAGTCCCCACATATACTAACCGGATTAGGCTTCTAGATAGGCACTTGAAAGTGGATCTATGATTGGGCCCGCCGTTACCCCGTAAAACCAGACATCAATCTATCTTAGAACTTCTCCATTCTCCGTATCCTACTGGACAGGAATAGCAACTTCCTGGAGGACAAAGCTCAGATCAGATACTGGGATTGGAACTCCCTCTCTGTTGGACAGTGTTTTTTGAAACAGCAGCTTTTCATTGTACCGTGATATGAGATGGGGCTGGAAGCCAAGGCCAATCAATCATGCAGAAGTCCACTGCAGACGAAAGCAAGTGCTGTGACTTATTTCAGCTGCCGCTAATAAATATTGCTTGGCATTCGAGGATATGTAGCCCTAGCTAGTCAGTCCCGCAATTAGGTGCATGGTGGAGCTGAATTTCTTATCTTAACCCCCGTCTCCATGCATGAGATTTATTACACTGCTCTCAGCTCTGCTGGATATCCGTGTCTCCGCAAATAGGAGCGGAGATACGCCAAAAATGGTTATTATGATGACCACTCTTTGGTTGCAGGAACTGATCGTCTGGCATATAGCCTGTAACTTCGGGACTTTCTGCTGATAAAATAAAAGAAAACTAGTGGACCAGTGCTGGAGGACCGATAAGAGCTTCCTGTCTGCCTTCTCCCTCAATTGAGTTCCTAAGCATCTATCACAATCTTTTCTTACATGGTTGTGGTCAAGCCAGGAACATAGCAAAACAGGACAGAGAGCAAAGGAGAAGAAATACCATGATTTCCTCAACAGTCCTCCAGGCCTGGGAGGCCTGCGACAAGATCGACACCGTCTTCATCCTCGTCTGCAGCGTGTTCTGCTGGCCCATCATTCCCGCCGTTGGACTGGGTTACTCCGGTTACTCAACACGACGGAGCGGACTCGCCTCATTCATGCCCTCCATCCTCTCCATCGGCATCTGCTCGATCCAATGGTGGTTGATCGGATACACGCTCGCGTACGGTAATGGGAATGGAGTCATTGGGAGTCTGAAGTATGCTTTTCATCGAGGTGTCCTAGCGGATCCGGTGGGAAGTATTCCCGCGATTCTGTTCAGTGAGTTTCAGCTCATCTTTTGTGCGACGGTGTGTGCAATTTCGGTGGGAGGAGCGTGTGAGCGTGGGAGGATATTACCGCTAGTTCCGTTTATTTTTGTGAGCATAATCGTTTCTCTTTTCCTGCAATCTTTGGTGGTCTGAACTGACCCATTCCGTTTTAGCTATGGGCTACCCTCATCTATTGTCCGCTTGCGCACATGGTATGGTCAGACGATGGCTTCCTAGGTGGTCTCGGAGTACTGGATTTTGCTGGCGGTACTCCCGTCCACATCTGCAGCGGAGCTACTGCCACAGCTCTCAGTCTATACCTCTCATACCCAATTTCGCGCTCACGCAAGTCTTCTACGCGAACTCCCTCGCACCTGACTCTGCATCGCCCTCATAATAGCATGTGCCAACTCCTCGCGATGATTATCATCTGGAGCTCCTGGCTCGCCTTCGATGCTGGAACGACACTCAGCTTGAACTTTAAATCCGTCATGGCGCTGTGCGTGACGAATATCTGCGCCTCGGGAGGTGCTATAACATGGGCATGCATAACATACTTCGAGACCGGCAAGTGGTCTCTCGATTCGACATTCATGGGAGCCATCGCCGGACTCGTCATGATCACTCCCGCTGCTGGCTTCATTGATATGACAACGGCACTTTTCTTTGGAATCGGAGGTGCCGTAATTTGTCGGCAGGCGCTGCGGATCAAGTTCACAGATGCGGCACGTCGGTTCCGCTGGGTCGATAATGGAGATACATTTGCTACGCACTGTGTGGGTGGTCTGGTTGGTACAATTGCCACGGGCCTCTTTGCGCGGAAGGAGGTCGCTGCTTATGATGGTGCGACGGAGATTGCGGGAGGTGTCTTTTTCGATGGAAATATCAAACAGCTCGGTATTCAGACCTTGGAGGCCGTTATTGGATTTACTTGGTCTTTTGTGGGAGCATATCTATTGGTGGCTCTGATTGACTGCGTTCCTGGACTGGAGGTCTTGGCGGAAGATAAGTGAGTATTGACCGATCGTTCTTCCAGAAAATTATTAAGATGTTTATACTAATGATATTATTTCCAGGGAGGTTATTTCCGGAATGGATGCATCGCAGATGGACGAATCGTTGTATGAAGCTCAGTGGGCGAACGAGGTTGATTACCATCCTTTTTCAGGGAACGGGAGCATAGTCTTAGAGTAGATGGATGCCACCATTCCACAGCTCCGTATCAGACCTGGTGCTAGTTTGGCGACTGGGAAATATAAAAGAATGCTTTATTCTTCTTTTTCATACATAGTGAACAGCGTTTAAGTATAGAACCTAGATGGGCGCTCGGGTATGACTATGCCGAGGTACACATTAGAGAATTATAAATAGATCGAATTGCTCCAAACCTCAACGGTACACCAGTAATACAGAAATATACCTACTTCCATATCCTATTAATTATTCCCTATCTCCTCGCTAATAATCCGTAACAAAGTAGCGGTGATAACCCATAGAGAAACTCAGACCTGACTCCGGTGTTTCTACTGATAAGCCCCATCGCTCTTATCAAAGCTTCAACCCCCTCTTTTTACTCTGGACCTCGGAGAACCAAGTGAACTTCTCCACGCATTAGACTCATTCTCTACCCGGCGTCTCTACCAAATCCAGTCATTAATACGTCTTGTCTCATATACTGAACTAATTTCAGCCCCAACGATCGCGACTTGCTCCACACTGGCCGTCTTTTGACCTGTTTTGTTTGTTCCATGCCCACCACGGCCCCGGCCTCCAGGTTTAGGCCATGGTTCCTAAACGCGTGAGGACCGTCGAGGGCTCCTGCTGGCCATGCAAGGACCGTCGTGTCATCTGCGATCTCCAGCATCCGGAGTGTTCCCGCTGCACTACATCCGGCCGGGTGTGCAGCTACAGCAAAGTCCGTTTGAAATGGTGCAATGGTATCGCCGCCCGTGGACGTTTCGCAGGGAGGAACAGTCCCGTTTCTTCTTCCGCTGCTACTTCCACTTTTACTGCTGATGCTGATGCTAGTGCTTATGCTGGTGTTGGTGAAGGGTCGAGCCCGCCACAGCGGAATCCTGATGATGATGACCGCTCCACCGTCATCAGTCTCAGTCCGCCCGGGCCGAGTTTCAGTCTACTGTCCGCTGCGGGATTAGAGCCCACTTTCGTCATGACGGCGGACCATCTGATGCTCTACTTCCAGTATGAGGTTGTGGATAGGTTTAATGTGGCTAGGGATCGGCTTCAGGTTGATGTCGGGTCCGATTGTAAGGATCCTGTTTTGCTGCAATCTGTTACGGCCGTTGCGAATGCGCATCATTTCCTCTATGCGAGGAGGAGTCCAGAGAATGCGACGATTTGGGAGAAGAAAATGGCGAGATTAAGTGCCATCAGGATGTTTCGGGAACGTTTGCAGATGCCTTGTTTGCGGCAACAGCAGCAGCAGGCAATAGCAGAGGCGGATAGTGAGCTGGATACGGCTGCTGTGAAGGATCTATTTGTGACTAATGTTCTGCTGTGTATACTTGACGGAATCATTGAGCCTGAAGACGAAGGAGCCGCAACGTATCTGCACTTCCGCGGTGGGAGGGCTATCCTGACTCAATGGGGGTTCCTGGATCAGCTCTTTCAAGTGAAGAAGGGTCTTTCCGCGTTGATGTTGTCCATCTTTGTGACTATAGATCTGACGCACGCTCTCCTTAGCGGAGAAGAGCCATACTTCTCTCCCTCGACCTGGACGGACTTTGCAGAATCAGACAGTTGGTGGGGTGTCCTTTCACCAGGAGATCCGTTTCTGGAGAGTATGGCGATCTTTTCTCACCTTGCACATTTGGGTCATCAGGTCCGCACGACCGGGATATCACCGCCTCCCAGCGAGCTGCTGTCGATATTGAACGCCCTGGGGCGGAACGACAACAATGCTGCAGAGGAGAGCGGGTTTGTAACATCTCCCCCTGGGAGTCCCTCCCAGCCTTCTTCGCCTTCCGATATCGATGATTGCGGACCTCTTGACTACGACCAGTCCTGGGAGATCTTCTGCTCCGCATACCGGCAGGCCGCATTGATCTACGTCTACCGGGTTCTCTGCAACCTGCCGGTAACGCACCCGCTAGTTCAACAGACGACCGAGGTTGGACTCCAGGCCATCTGTGAGACCCGACTGGCGGGTAAGTTATCACACTGCCTGATCTTTCCGGCGTTGGTGATTGGGAGCCAGTGTCTAGCGCCGGAGCAGCGAGTGTCGTTGCGAAAAAGCTTGCTATCGACGGCGACGTTCCTGTATTTTGGCTCGATCCCGGTGATGGACCAGTTCCTGCAAGATCTGTGGGCGACATCGGATCCGGACGTTGGCTGGTGGGATTGTTTTGATAGCATCTCGCGGAAGACATTTCTGTTCTGAGCGTTGGAGTTTCGGGTTCCCTTTCTTTATGATTTCCATGTATATACTTGCCCTTTCTTTTCTATTTTGTTCTCCGTGACGATGACATGACGGAAGCGATGTACGATTTAATGTGACTACGGCTATTGTTATTTCTGTGAAACCGATATCCTTGTCGCATGTCCTCTCCTCCTGGTTCTGCAGAAGGATAGCTGCATGGATCGACGTTCAACTTCGTCTGTGCTCCCGTATTCCGTCGTTGCTGCTTCGATCTTCCCCGCACCGGATCTTGTCCCCAGAGTTGTCGTCGAAGTGGACTGATGACCTGCCCTTGGGGAGTAGTCGGATCCGAATTGACATGATGGCGCCTCGTTATCGGATCGATTGTGTAATTGTTGATGGAGTATTATTCAGGCTTATCTGCTGTTGATTCTATGCAGCTGGTTTGGAAGCGTCATGGTCTTTACCCAGTATGATATCTATATTCTATACCATATTCTCTCCAATTCTTGGCTTACAGTAACTGCGGTCGACAAGTGAGAATATGGCTGGATGATGATCTACCTTGGCCTACATGGCATATCTCCAATCATCCATATTCTCTATGATCATTCTCGATTATTCATACACTGACATTAATTATAATCACTCTTGAACTGCTCTGGAATCTTTTCCCCTGTTTGGCAGTGACGATCTCCTTATCGCGGTCTTGTGACTGGCGGATCCTTCAGGCCCACCGACGCCAAAACAACACTCGAAGTTTATCAAGTGTTACGATTGGCGAACCCAACGGAATGTCTCGTCTCCTTGCAAATCGACCTATCCTCCTCTGGGTGCTTCTCACGGCCATGACATTCTTCTAACCAGCTCGAGCTCTAGTTCTGGCCACAGCCGTTTTTCGCCTCTCAGCCCGAACTTAGACTAGACATGGGGAAACTCAAGTAAGATTGGTGCCATGGAAGGGATCCCTGGGAATGGAACGCGCGCTTATCCGGTACACAGCACGAAGGGAAAAAGACCCGTTCATGCAGCTGAGAAATGTCCGATAGCTGATCTATGTTCGTGTCTGTGTCACTGAGAATGCATTCCGATCGGAAGAATAAGTGGCTGTCCGTGGCGTTTGTCAGGGGATCTTCGTGAGTAATGGATGATAAGATAGCTCCCGGGTCCAGAGAGACGCGTTTTAGCTCGGTAGCTGAAGAAGGCAGAGATATCCCTAGCCATGGCGATGCGATATGGCGTAGGAGAGTATAAATACAAAGGGGTTCGACCAGGTCTCTCCTTGGTATACCTAACTGGGTATTACTTTGCTTGCTTGCCTGCTTACCTATTGTGCAGCTTCTGGCACTGCCAAAATAATACTTGGAGCTATCATTGGCGTCGATCACGATGCGTTCATGACTAGTCGAATCTGATTTTCTTTTACGGCTTGAGAGGTGCTTAAGCTTCAGGACAGTGTCGAGCTAGTGCATCGATATCCAGACCACACTATTCTACTCTATCCTCTTCTGCGCATCGTTTGGCTTGTCTCTTTTCGTCTTCTACCAGGGCCGCAGTGGGATTGAGCCTCGATCGATCTCCTCGCCTTCATTAGAGGGAGATACCGTGTTTGCTGTATTCTGTGAGAGGAGCAAGAAGGTTCAAACCACCATGGAGGTAGCAGTGGACGAGAAGAAAACGGCCGCGCCCTTCACGACGTCCCCGGACCAGGAACATAGCTTGCCTGAGGAGGGAAGCATCATCAAGGAACAGCAGCAGGATGGTCTCGACAAGCTGGGTTATACGCAGGAGCTCACGCGTAATCGATCCCTCATCACTTTACTCTTCCAATCCCTCGCTATTGCCGCCATCCCATACGGTGAAGGTGGCCCGCTGCTGAGTGCCATCTATGGCGGTGGTCCTTTGTCCATCTTCGTCGGCTGGATCGTTGTCCTCGTCCTGGACGAATGCGTTGCTCTCTCTTTGGGAGAGCTCGCGTCGCGATATCCCACTTCAGCCGGCCCCTACTACTGGTCGTACCAGATCGCCTCGAAAGGGAAGACGGTCTTATCATTCATTACCGGCTGGGCCTGGCTGGTGGGCAATTGGACTATTACCCTATCAGTGAACTTCGGATTTGCATCGCTTTTGTCGGCCACTGTGTCGATGTATCATCCCGACTGGTCCGCCAACAACTGGCAGCTCCTGCTCATCTTCTACGCCATAGTTCTGGGATCTCTAGTCGTCTGTACGTTTGGCAATCGCTTTCTGCCCATGGTCGACATCATCTGCGCCGCGTGGACCGCCGTTAGTATTCTGATCATCTTGATCGCTCTCTCTGTTAAGGCAGATGTTGGCCGGCATAGCGCCTCCTGGGCCCTGGGCCATTATGACAAGAGCTTCTCAGGCTGGGGCGGGTTCACCTTCTTCATCGGCTTACTGCCAGCTGCCTACTCCTTCTCCGCTATTGGAATGATTTCTTCCATGGCAGAAGAGTGTGCCAACCCTGCCGTCAAGGTACCCTGGGCAATCAGTCTCTGCGTGCCTGTCGGCGGTTTCGCCGGTATCTTCTTCATTCTCCCCATCTGCTTCACCCTCCCGCCGCTCGCGGACGTCATCCTAGCACCTGGTGGCCAAGCCCTTCCGTATATCTTCAACCGCGTCATGGGCAGCCCCGGCGGCGGACTCGCCCTGATGTTCTTCGTCCTGGCCATCACCCTCTTCTGCTCCATCAGCATCACCGTCGCCGCCTCGCGAACCACCTGGGCCTTCGCCCGCGACGGCGCCGTCCCCTTATCCAGCATCTGGGCGCGCGTTGACAAACGCCTCGGCGTTCCCGTCTACTCCCTCCTCCTCCTCACTGTCATCCAGATGCTCCTCGGCCTCATAAACCTGGGAAGCAGCAGCGCCTTCACAGCCTTCGTCTCTGTCGGCGTCATCGCCCTCGCAGCCAGCTACGCCATCCCCATCACCCTCAGCCTCCTTCACGGCCGTCGCGAAGTGTCCCTCGCGCGCTGGAACTGCGGCAAGATTGTCGGACCCATCGTTAATGTCATCGCCGTGGCATGGATCTGTTTCGAATTGGTACTATTTAGCATGCCAACAGCTCTGCCCGTCAACAAAGTCAGCATGAATTATGCCTCGGTCGTTTTTGCGGGCTTTATGGCCATGGCGGGAGTATGGTATATTATCTCAGCGAGGAAGTGTAAGTTACATCCCCTTTGCTGCTTTCTACAAATCCGATTTGGTTTGGGAAATATGTTATGATATGATATAATGATACTAACTATGAAATAGCATATAAAGGACCCCCTGAATCCGATGGTCTTTAGATAAGATAGGAAGGGGAAATCCTGAAAGAAATCTCATTTTATTTTCTTGTTGATTTATTTGTGAATGTGAATAATTAATACCATATGAACTTGAATGATATTAGTGTTATTATTGAGTGTAATGTACATCTTATGTAACTTTGACATGAACTTTACTTCGGAAATCCATAATTACAGAATAGGAATTCGAATAGGGTACTAGGTAGACCTGTTTTTTTCTTCCCCCTCCCCGCCCTTCTTTTTTATAATTGTTAATAACAAACTTCCCCCATATACCTTATCCATAAATTCTAATGGCCCAATGTAGATAAACAATAAATAAAGAATAGATACTAGAGCGGGGTATTTTACATTCCATTCCATTCCATCAATCCCTCTCTCCTAGCCCTAACCCCAATCACAATCCCTCCTCACTGCGAAAACAACCTCCCCACCAACCCCAACTCCTCTCTCCTCTTCTTCTTCTCCTTCTCCCGCTTTGCTTTGAAGTACGTTGCCCACGCTGCGCCGGTGAAGTATCCGCCTAGATGGGCCCAGTGGTCGAGCGCCGCGACGCGGAAGGGAGTCACGAGGCTAATGGCTTCGAAGAGGACGATGCCAGCGAGGAAGACGGAGCCGCGGGCGGAAATGGTTTCTTGCCATTCTCGGGGGAGGAACCAGAGGGTGAGTTGGTCACTGAGGGATGTTAGTTTGGGCTGGAGAATTAGGAGGGTGTTGGTAAGTACGTACTTTGAGTGAAGCATACACCATGCTGCGACGAGGCCGGCGATGGCGCCACTAGCGCCGAGAGATGTTACGGTTAATTGTTTCGTGAGGACGTGCGCGCTGAGAGAGGTAAGGGAGCCGATGACGCCGGAGGCCATGAATAGGGAGAGGAAGTTGCCGCGGCCGATTTCGTCGTGGACTGTGGTTGGATGTGTTAGTGTTGCAATTGATAGGAGTGGAGTTGTGGAAGGGTAGAATGGAGACGTACGTCTTGTTCCGATGAACCATAGAATGAGCATGTTCGTAGCAAGATGCTTCACCTGCTGATGACTGAAGACGCTTCCGACGACGCTCAATGCGTGAGGGTAAATGGGCACGCTGATGAAGTATTTATTGAGCATTCGCCATGCTGGAGGCCAGAGCTTCCATAGAGTAAAGACACCAAGGTTGACGCTCATGATGGCCAATACTGTCGCTGCGGCTGGGGGGATGTCCTTCCACATACGGTCCCTTTGAGAAGGAGGACTATACGTTTCGGCGAACACATAGCATAGGCCGAGCGTGAGCAGCGTCACACCGAGAGCGGGGAGGATACGGCGGGCCTATGGAGGTTAATCGAGCTGATTATGCTAGTATGATATGGCAAACACTTACGTTCGTCATGTTCGAGGTGTCGATCTCGTTGTTCGTAGCGCGCAGATGGTGCTTTTGGATCCAAGCCAGCAGCGGACGCTCGCTGGGATCAGCACGAGGGCGAGCTATTAGGACGTTAGCATCTATGCATATGTGGTACATAGATAAGAAAATCATGCTCACCCTCAACGACCGCTGCTTCCTCATACTTCTGCAGTTCCGTATTCCTCTTCAGCGCCTTGGTGATATTCTCGCGGTCCTTAGCTTCACCCTCCAGCCATTCCTTCCGCTTCTTTTCCTGCTCCGCCAGAAGACGCGCCTCATTCTTCTCCCGATATTCTTGCAGAACACTCTTTCCCCAGGGGTCATTAGCTTTGCCCAGTTCAGCATCGTAATGTCCACTCTGCGGTTTATATAGTCCCATTTCCTCCGCTTGTTTCATGAATTTTTCCTCTTCTTCTTGTTCCTCTTTCTCGATGCGCGCGAGAATGGCAGCATCCTCGTCCACAGGGTGATTCTTCCGGAGCCATTGTAGACCAGCATCAAGGACGGACGGGCGGATTGAGCGGGTTATGTCGGAGGGTAGATCGAGGTCGAGAGTACCGTTGATACGACGGCCTTGCAGGACGGAGAGAATGCGGTTACCCATGGCTGGAGAGACTCTGTTCGGGCCGAAGATCTTGTTGATCTCCGCGGCGGGGAGCGGCTTGGAACTGATCGGAACGCCATGTTCGACGGGTTCGTTACGTTTGGGTGCCGGTGTACTTTTTGTCTTGACAGATCGTGTAAGGAGCGAAGGAGCAGGTCGAATCGAGGGAAAAGATGTGCGGGGGAATGCTGAACTTCCCAATCCCAGCGGGGAGACGAATCTCCTGCTTGAACTATACAGACGCCGCGCGGGCAACTCGCGGAAATACGAGGACGAAACCGACGGGCGGAACGTGACAGGGGCGGACAAGAGAGAGTTGGAGGATGCCCGGAGCCCCGGGCATGGGATCCGCCATCCTATGGAGAATACATTGCTCATCTCCACGGGATCTGAGACTGACGCTGCGGTGCACTCCGGAGGTTTTGCGGCAAGAGGAGGGTAGAGATGAGCGTTCTGGCGGAACTTCCGCTCTGGGTTTCTCCGACTTCCGGTCAGTTGTTCCGGTGAGAGAGCGGGAGATCAACTAGACGGACTCGAGTTTACGGAGGAGTTTGGACCGGAAAGACAAGATCCCTGGACTTGTGAGGCTGACAATTCTTATGTAGAAATGCTGAACTTTGGACTTTGTTCTTTGTTATGCTGCTCGATTTCGACGCATTGTTCCGAGCCCTATTATGAAGACATCTATGTCCAAAGGGAAAGAAGTAGATAGCTATTGGCATATAACTGTACCTGTACTTTAGGTTACATTTTCAGGGTTTATTATCCTATATTCCAGTAGTAACCACCATATATAAAAACCGTCTAATGTAGAATAGAGTCTTTTGTTTCTAAGTTAAAAAAAACATCCTTTCTCTGATCTGGATAATCACGTGATGATAACGATAACGGCGATAGCGATCACTCTCGGAAACCAACCAGCCCTTTCTCCCCAGATATATATCATCCTCAAACTGTCAACGACCCTTTACTTTCTCCTCTGAATCCTTTTCCCAAACTCTCATTCCTCCTATTCAACTATCTACCATCTTCCATCCAGCGATCCTACTCTCTACTACAGAACCACATCCCTCACAACACCCCACCATGTCCTCCGAGTCGCAACCCATCAACCCCGCCGCCTTCGCAGAGGCCCTCAAATCCCTCCCCCTGTCCGCCCTCTACGCCAAAGTCTCCGAGATCCGCAACTCGATTGCACATTTGCAGCGCTCGAATGCAGAACTAAAACTCTTCATCGAAGAATCCACAGAGTCCGAGAGCGATAAGCGCGAGTTGGAAAGCTACATCACCGAGAACGAGGGGTTGATCGAGACGATGAATGAGAGGATATCATTATGTAAAGCGGAGGTTGAAGAGCGGGGACAGCAGTGGATTGAACTTGATGCGAGTCAGGAGGAGCAGCAGAATGGGACGGCTGAGGGGGAGGAGACGACGGCGGCGGCGGCGGCGCCTGTGGTTAATGGTACGAGTGGAGGTGAGACGGAGAGCGGAGAGTCGGAGGGTGATGTGCGTGCTGCTACGATGAATGGTGCTTCGTCCCAGCAAACTGTGCAGGCGTCTGGGCAGCAAGATGCGGAAATAGAAGAGGAGGGTGTTTATCTGTGATAGCTTGCTGGGTGAAGCTGTCATGCACGGCTGATGCAATATTTGGGAAGATCGCGGTTGGTAGCCTCCTGGAGAGATGTACGCCGCTTCGAAGCACCACGCAGCATTTAAGGCACGGAGCCTTAGCACAGGTAACGGGAGTCCAAGTCGAAAGGACCGACCCGTAAGCTCGCTGCTGCGAAGACGGTTGAATTCTACAGTAGATGTCGAACAGGGTCCTAATAGCCGGACACTTACGTGCACTGTCCTGAGCGAGGTATTTCAGGTCCGAAGTGGGGATGTTGAGCTGAGACTCTTCTGAGTATGCCCGTCTGGCTCTAGAAAGAGAAAACCAGGATCTGGTTGTGGATTCCTCGAGTCGAAGAGCATACATAGCCAGACTTAGGCATAGATTATGATGATATGACTCATTGAAAAAGGAAAATATGCACTGATCGTTCTAAAAGACATCTTTTATTTCCATTCTGTGGCTTCGAGACGGCCACCATTGTCATGCTAGATCCATTAGAGAAATCACAGAGGTATTTATCTAGCTAACCGTAAACAGGCAAGAAAAAACATGCTCTGCTGTCCGCCTGCAGGACGTAAAAACTAACGCTCCACCAACAAACTAGAGATGCTAGGTAACAGCAAGGGGGGGGTTTCGATATCGCCATGCAAAAAAATTATCGAATTCGGATCGGGACAACAGGTATCCGTTCACTCATCTGTCCACCAGAAGACAACAACAATGACAACAGAGAACTGAAAAAGAAGCGAACATCCAACGCCAGGTTAGAAGACATGCCATTTTCATCCATCAGATGCAACCGGGAGATATGGTGTATGTAAAAATTGTTTTGCTTCGTCGTGACGGATCCTGCTCGATCACGCCGTACTCTGCTGCTGAGCCCAGTGACCCGCAAGGGCTTCCGGAGGGATCTTCTCCTGCTTGATGAACAAGTCGATCAGCGGCTGCATCGGCTCCATCTCCTTGTCAGCCACTAGCTTGTAGTACTTGGCAACGGTGATGAAGTGGACGAAGCTCATGTTGAGCATCTCGTGCCGATTGATGTGCCAGAACGGGTCAAGCCAGTGTCCGTGGTACAGGTGGGCGTAGCAGCGGAACATCTGCTTCATGATACCCTGGCAGTCCTTGTAGAAGGTCTGCGGGAAGCCGCTGGACTTTCCAATCCAGTCAGCAGCCTGGGCATTGGCGTCTCCATTTGCAGCCTCCCCAGGGGCGGAGGGGCGAGGAACACCATTAACCGGGTCTGTAGGGAACATGACGGGATCGTGGATCTTGCTGACAATCCATTTCTCGACACGGTTGATAAACTTGGGGGCAGAGATCTTAGCCGCACGTCCATCCACCAGCCATGTATATGTCAACCTAGCGAACTCGTCAGTGATACTGTCGACGCGTCTCGATTGAGGGAGACTCACCGGCCGGCCGACATGGTGGGGCAGGTATTCTCATTGCAAATTGGAAGTCCAGTCACCGTATTGACTTCCTGAATCACCTGAAGCATGCCATGGAGTAGACGGTATTGCTCGACAACTATTGTGTGGTCTATTAGCCCCTCCGTCCCCGAACTGCTACTGTAAACATCGACATACTCTGATGGGCTAGCCACTCTCCCAATTCGACATTTTTCGGGCAAGCACATAGTGTCAAGAAATTTCCCTTCACGTTCAATGGTGCGTACTTCTCCTGGAAGAAATACTTAACTGAGTCATTGTTCTCAGTGCCGGTCGCGGCGCTGTCCACTGAGAGGCTCGAGTTGATGGAGGGGGAAGGGGTGATGGCGCCCGCCTGAGCAGGGTATGCCACCGGAGGCTGGTTTGGGGCACCGCTATTCATCTTGGGAGAGTTGTTGTTCTTATTGTTACCTCCCCTGCCAAACCCCTGGCGACTAGATAGATGAAGACAAAGATATCAGTAATGGCTTCAGATAAAGACTATCCATCCATTCACAGATGGGGAGGGAACTAGATTCGCAGCATGTCTGAGCCGGAGAGACCAGCGTATTTAACAGGCAAGGGAGTCTTCCAGTGTTGGGGTGCACATGGTCCTGTCATTCAAAAGCACGGGGTAAAGGGGGGTCGAAGAGCGAAGAGCGGAGAGCGATAGGATGTCGGGGGGGGGGGGGAGCCAGCAAAAGTTGGGGAATGCACTTACACGCTCTGGAAGAAGGTCGCCATTGTGAAGAAGAAAAAAACAGAACTATCACGAACGGACACAGAAAATCCTTTTTAGATGAAACCTCCAACACAGAGCACGACCACAATCCTGAGACGAGAGGAGAAGGAGAGTGAGAGGAAGCCCAAGACAGTTCTGGCGTGTATCTCCATCTGCCCCCGTTGTGGAGCTGGGACCGGTGCGACCAACACTAGAACAGACTAAATGGCCCCGGGAACATCAGTATCTCCGGTCACCTTTTGAGGGATAGTGTCCGATCGCGAGAAAGAGCTTCAACTGCTGGGATAGATTGAATGGATGAAAGATAGACACCAACACGCCACTCTGCGGTGACAACTCGTTCTTCTCGGGAGGGGCAGAAAGCATCGACGGAACACTTCGCTCCCTCCGTCTAACTACTCTACAACCCATTCCATTTTCCTTGATCTCTTCTCGTTCTGACCGCGCTACGCCGCTTTCCTTCCGCTTTAATATCTCTCCAAACCTCTCGAGCAAGTTGAGCACACATACGCCGGTTTAGCAGCCATGTCTTCTTCGGACGAAGAGGTAGTCCGGCGTCCAGGTCGCAGCACAGACGCGAGCCGTGTTCAGAGCCCGTCTGCCAGTGAGCGCAGCGCCAACGGCCGCGCGGAGAGCCCGCTTGGATCGGACAGGCTCAATGCGGACGATGATGCAGACCTTTTTGGTTCTGACGGTGATGGAGATCTAGAAGAGGAGTATGGCGACACTCTGGGCAATCATATATGCTCTATGCTGATCAGTTCAGGGAACGACCCAGACGAAGACTCGACGACGAGGAGCTGGACTCGGGGGACGATGAGGGCCGCTACGACAGGGCTGGAGACCGCATGGACTATGAGGATGAAGAGGGGGGCTATGGTGAGACGCTCAATGTCATGGACTTAAACTTGGGACGTGCACCCGAGCCAGAGTCGACGAACGGAGAGGTACGTTTCCCAGCGGAGAAACATGGGAATGAACAGGAGGATGAACTGACATTATCGGGCACAGGTGTATACTCTGACCATCCCTAACTTCCTGTCGATTGAAACGGAAGAGTTTAACCCAGAGACATATGTGGCGCCCCCATTCTCGACGGCTTCGACATCACTGTGTTGGCGGTTCGACCCTAATGACCAGTCGAGTCTACAGTCAAATGCGCGCATCATCCAGTGGGAGGATGGCTCTCTGACCCTACAGCTTGCTTCAGCACCGCAGGAACAGTACAGGATATCCTCAAAGCCACTTGCACCGCTCAACAAGGCCGGTGACTACGAATCAGAATTTGATACTCATGCCTACCTGGGAGCCGCTGCTGAGACGGCCTCCGTCTTCCGATTGACATCGCATCTTACACACGGTCTCACAATCCTACCTACAACACACGAGACCGATGACGCCGTGCAGCGTCTCCAGGAAGCAATGGCTGCCGCTATCCGTGCAGGCAAGAAGAATCCTGACGGTTCTGTCACTGTCATCGATGTGAAGGAGGACCCCGAGCTTGCGAAGAAACAAGCTGAGATGGCTGAGCGTGAGAAGCTGAAAGCTGCTCGCCGGCGACAACAGTTGGCAGACCGGGACCTGGATCGGGGTCGTCGTGCCGGTATCTCATACCGCACTGGTGGAGCTGGTCTCACTGTCGGTGGACTCGAAGATGACGATGGCATGATGACAACGAGGCCGCGCGCGAAGAAACCGCGCAAACCCAACCGCCGCGGAGAGATCTACACAGACGAAGAAGAAGAGTACGATCGTCGCGGCCGCACCAGGGAAGACGAATACGACGAAGACGACGGCTTCCTGGTCGGTAGTGACGAAGAACTTGAAATCGTTGAGGATGACGAGGAAGAGGAAGAGCTTCTTGATGACGACGTGGATGCTGAAGGCGAAGCAGATGACGATCTCCCTCCCGCAAGACCTTCTCGGAAGGAAAGAGAGGGATCGCCAAAGAGAAAGAGTCCAGAGCCCGCTGGTGGTGCCGGTTCGCCGCCGGTCAGGAAGAAGCACCGTTATGTTGTCGAGTCGGATGAGGACGAAGAATAGACGTCTCTCTTTGCTGGAGGCCCTGCATTGGCCTGACTTGGACCTTTTCTCATGCATCACTTTCTGTCATCTCATTCGATTCACGGCCTTGTTTTACGGGTCTGATGCCCCTCATGTCGTCTCTTTTTACGCAGCTTTTCGATGCATGTAACACCATATGAAGTTGAGGAATTGAGAAATTTAAAAATAGAAAGAGAATTATAATTAGGCTATACTCTCATGATGTATTTATCTTAAGATCTCCCAGCATAGACAGCGTTATATATCCTTTCCATTGAAAACACCACAGTAGCTACACGCGCCAATGCCCATTTTCGCCAGCAATATACCACAAAAACAAGGAAATGATGGAGAGTCCCTATGTCCGTACCGAAACTCCGAAAAAATTATCCGATATGCGAAAGAGGCAGTCGTTATTCATGAAATGATACCATCAGGGTATTCGTGCGGTTGAAATCCAAATTTGGAAATAACTTCTCTGGCGCTAGCGACGATTCGAAGGCAGAGGAAATCTCTTTCGTCCACGTTATTTTTCTCCTCTGGTGAGCTGTCCATCATGTCGCTATACACGCAGGTTTGTCCTCCCGAGCTCGTTTCAGATTGCGATCTCGGGGATTCCTGATTATGGAATCTCCAGGTCTCGGGCTGCGATATGCCCTCCGCGTGCCATCTCCTTTGACGAGCTTCCATCTCTGTGATGAGAGAAAGGAGATCAGGTGTATCCCTGCCCTTGATCGAGGCGTTAGGGTCAATCGGACCACCGATGACAGCCTGTTGAACAGTCTGACTGAGCCAGTTTGTCCACCTCATGGCCTCATTCTCTGGGTCCCGTGACATAGAGGAGGCGTATCCAGTAGGGGCTGACTGTTTACCTAGATCAACCGGGTCTGCTCTCGACACGCGCAGCCACGAATCCGCGAGGACATTAAGGAGCGTGCCCAAGAACATGACGTTTTGCATTCCAGTAGAGAACTGCTGTGGACAGATCTCACAGCGAATCACCTCCCTGGCCGTCCGGGCAGCTGTATAAAGAGACTGGATAGTTTGCACTGTTATTGGAAATGAAGTGAGGGTCGAAAGATTGCTGAGAGTCAGATATAAATAAGAAAGGCATGAACATCCGGGGATGCTTTGCGGGAAGGAGAAGTTGGGATCCATCCCCGATTCTGACTGCTTGCCCGCAAAACCGACTGCATTGGAATAATCGGGCCAAGGGCTGTCAGAGGGGATAACAGGCTCGAGCATGGTCGATTGCTCTTGCTGTGGAACACCATTCTGTGGGTCCCCATTCCATAGATTGTAAGGGGTTTGCGAGGCTTTCGATATCTGTGCGCGATACACGGGCGGGCATAGCCAGAAGGCCTCAGTGGAAGACTCGGCATCAGCCCTGGAGGTCATAGAGTCCAGCGGGTTACTGTCCAAGGGGTCATTCCACACGCCGGAGTCTGACATCTCCATAGGATTGGTGTCATCCTCAAGACGCGCCCTTTTCTTGGGAGGGCGGCCCATCTGTTTCTGGATCGAATAGTGACAAAAGAGGGCCTGCTTCAGGCATCGTGAGCAGCCCGTAGGCTCCCCGGAGCATTTCAGCTTGCGCTTTCCTGTCCGAAGTTGAATAGCTCAGTTTCTGGATTAGAAGCAAAGTAGTCGGGTGCTTCACAATCCACACTTACTACATTCATCACAAGCTGCGTGTCTCTTAGGTACCGGGTCTGAGCTTGCAAAGCTGTTGTCGCTAAAGGACATAGGAATATTTGATAGAGGATGGAATGGAGCGGGGGGACCGGAAACGCCCGCCATAATGCCGGGTATATCTCCTGATATTTTTATATCGGTTTCATTTATAAATCTGAGCTTGGAGTTGAACAGGATATCGAAGAGTTAAGACTACCCAGCAGATGAAGGAGAGAAGAGTCCAGCAAACCGCGACACAGAAAGAGGGCTGGTCATCTGAGGGCGATTTATCTCAAGGTACTCCGTAAGATCTTAGAATGTTCAATTAAACCAGTGAGGCTAAGATGAGAAGGAAAGCGGTGAATCACGTGGGCGGTCAGGAAAAGCGATGCTCCGAGCCGTGAAATCTTGGCCCACCCAAGAAAAAAAGTATCGGACGGAGCAGAAGTTGCGCGCTGCAGAGACGAATCCCACGACCACCCAGGATCGGCAAGGATGAGCAGCTTCAAGGCCTCGAAGAAACGCAAGGCGGTCACCCGCGATGTCGAGGAAGAAGCTGAAGCGGTCTCCGGTGACGAACTCAATGCCGGAGACCTCGACGGAGTCCTCTCCGACAATGCACAGGATCTGTCCGAAGAAGACGAGAGTGATTCGGAGATTGAAATAAACGACGAGTTCAGCGAAGATGACGAGGAGGAAGAGGAAGAACTGGACAGTGACGAGATCCCGTCAGACGAAGAAGATAAGGACGGAGGACTCGTCGAGCCTCGTGGAAAATCCGGAGTAAATAATAACGCTGGGAAGCAAGACGACCGTGACGACGAGTCGAGCGAAGATGAAAAGCCCAATTACCGCATAGAAAAGGACGCCAATGGTAACGATCGTTATGTATACGACGAAATCAATCCTGATGATAACTCGGAATATTCTGACGTCGACGAAAATGCAAACACCATCGGCGACATCCCTCTCTCATTTTACGACCAGTATCCTCACATTGGATATAATATCAACGGAAAGAAGATTATGCGACCTGCAAAGGGTGAGGCCCTGGATGCGCTGCTTGATAGCATTGAGATTCCTAAGGGCTGGACCGGCCTTACCGATCCGTCCACTGGAAAGCCGCTGGAGCTGAGCCAGGATGAACTTGAGCTTCTGCGTAAGGTGCAGATGAACGAGGTTCCGGAGGAGGGATACAACCCCTATGAACCAATGGTGGAGTGGTTCACCAGCAAGGAAGAGATCATGCCTCTGAGCGCCGCTCCAGAACCAAAGAGACGCTTCTTACCTTCGAAGCATGAAGCCAAGCGGGTCATGAAAATCGTCAAGGCCATCAGGGAGGGTCGCATCCTGCCATACAAGCCTCCGGCAGAAGAGGATGAGACCGAAGAAGGAGTCATCAAATACGATATCTGGGCTGACGAAGCGGAACGTCCTGATCATCCTATGCACATGCCCGCTCCTAAGCTTCCTCCGCCTGGCTACGAGGAGAGTTATCACCCACCGCCCGAGTATCTTCCTGACAAGAAAGAAAGGAAAGCTTGGGAGGAAACTGATCCTGAAGATCGCGATAGAGAATTCCTACCAAGTAACTACGACTCACTGCGGAAAGTTCCCGGCTATGAGAATTTTGTCAAGGAGAAATTTGAGCGTTGTCTTGATCTCTACCTTGCTCCTAGAGTTAGGAGAAGTAAGCTCAACGTTGATCCGGAAAGCTTGTTGCCTAAGCTTCCTAGCCCTGAGGAGTTGAAGCCATTCCCGACCACGTGCGCAACTATTTTCAGAGGCCACAAGGGCCGTGTCAGGACTCTTACTGTTGATCCCTCCGGAATCTGGTTGGCAAGTGGTGGAGATGATGGTACTGTTTGTATCTGGGAGCTGCTCACCGGTCGTCAGCTGTGGAGTGCGAAGCTCAGTGATGAAGATGCGGTCAATGTTGTTCGTTGGAGACCTGGTAAGGATGCCGTGGTTCTAGCAGCGGCCGCCGGAGATGATCTGTTCCTCGTTGTACCCCCGATCTTGGATCCGGAACTGGAAAAGGCAAGCATCGACCTCCTTGATGCCGGCTGGGGTTATGCTGCCAGCGCCCCTACTCCCAAACCAGCTGAGGCGAACAAAAAGAGCACACCTCCCCAGTGGATACGCCCTTCGGCCTCTCTTGCTGAGGCCGGTGTTCAGGTGGTTATTCCCCTCAGATATGTGGCCAAGTCTATCTCTTGGCACCGCAGAGGTGACTACTTCGTCACTGTTTGCCCTGGCTCGTCCACACCAGCATCAGTCGCTATCGCCATTCACACGCTCTCCAAGCATCTCACACAATTCCCCTTCCGCAGGCGTCTCAAGGGTGGTGGTCCCCCGCAGACGGCTCACTTCCACCCCTCGAAACCTATCCTTTTCGTCGCCAACCAACGCAGCATTCGCGCATACGATCTCTCCCGCCAGCTTCTGGTCAAGATTCTGCAACCAGGTGCTCGATGGATCTCTTCATTCGACGTCCACCCGACCTCCTCCACAGCTTCTGGCGGTGACAACATCATTGTCGGATCCTACGACCGCCGCCTTCTGTGGCACGATCTCGACCTGTCTGCCCGCCCATACAAGACGCTACGATACCACAAGAAGGCCATCCGAGCCGTCAAGTTCCACCCTAGCGGCCGCTACCCTCTGTTCGCAGATGCAAGTGACGACGGTTCCCTCCAGATCTTCCACGGCAGCGTTACGGGCGACATGCTCAGCAACGCAAGCATCGTGCCCCTCAAGGTACTCAAGGGCCACAAGATCACCGGCGAACTCGGCGTGTTGGACGTGGACTGGCACCCAAGCCAGGCCTGGTGTGTCAGTGCCGGTGCCGATGGCACTTGCAGACTCTGGATGTGATAGAGTAATGCTTGATTTTATATCATCTCTTTTGCTACACTTTTTACTTTGTTGTGGAAAATGTTGGGCATCATCGCATGCAAAAGGCGTTCTTATTGTGAATATTATATCTTTTATAGGTCATGGAAAAATACCTTTTTGTTCTGTAATCGCTTTTTATAATTGTAACATCTCTTTTGTAGGAGACGAACAGGTTCTGTAGGTGTGAACCGTAAAATCTATCGTGAATTCCAGTATTCAACATACAGCCACGAAATCTACCCACAACGTGTCTGAATATTACTAGCCAAATCATGAACATGTGCATTCAATATCAGTGTTGTGCATGATGCATCGACTCTATAAACTCGCTCAGAAAATGACAATATGATATTGATATCTAGATAACACCACCACTCCAATCCCTCTTCAACTTCTCATACTTCTTCATATCAGTCACACTGGGTCTAATAAGCGCTTTGGCGGCCGCGAAATCCTCGAATTTGATCGTATCCCGTCTCTTGATGGCCGAGTAACCAGCTCTACGGAGAAGACTTCCCAGATCTGCACCGCTGTAGCCCTCGCATTCCTCTGCGAGTCTGCGTAAGTCCTCGGAGAAGTCGATGGGCAGATTGCGGACCAGAGTCTGGAGGATCTCGACGCGTTCTAGTGGACCCGGGAGGTTGACGAAGAGAAGAGTCTCCAGACGACCTGGGCGTAGCATTGCGGGATCGATGATGTCGGGGCGGTTCGTAGCGGCGATAACGTAGATTCCTTGACGATTGCTGCCCAGGCCGTCGAGCTCGGTGAGAAGGGTGTTGACGACGCGGGCTGAGGCTTCGGAGAGAGTGTCGTCTCGTCGGGGAACCAATGCGTCCAATTCGTCGAAGAATATGACGCAGGGTATTGAGGAGCGGGCGCGGACGAAGACTTGACGCACCGCACGCTCGGACTCACCGACGTACTTGTTGAGTAGCTCAGGGCCTTTGACACTGATGAAGTTCGCGCGAGACTCGTTGGCAACTGCCTTGGCGAGCAGTGTCTTACCGCAACCAGGAGGACCCCAGAGGAGTACACCGGTGGGTGCGGTGATACCAACTTGGGCGTATATCTCAGGGTTCTTGATGGGCTCGACGATAGCGGTGGCCAGCTCGTCGCGAATTCCGCCCAGAGCACCAATATCTGCCCATGTGGTGTCTGGAATAGTGGCGAAACCTTCACGCTTAGATGATGGCTGAATCTTCGGTAGAGCTGTGAAGAAGTCGGCGTTAGAAACGAGTATAGTTTGCGTCTCGTCTCCAATGGGGGTTTCTTTAGCGTGCTTGATGAGGCGCCGTAGTTCCTTGACCTTGGGGTTCACGTCATCCACCACTTCTTCAATTTCCATTTCTTCGCCGGTATTAGCCCTCAAGATCTCAAGATACCGTTTTATAGCGGCAGAACCGGCTGTAGAGACCAAATCATTAAGATCGGCACCCACGAAACCCGGTGTTCTCTTAGCAAGCGTCTTGAAATCGAGGTCATCTGCGAGCCGCATCTTTCGCGTCAATACCCTGAGAATCTGTTCTCTCACAGGCTCTGATGGAACACTAAGGTTGATCTCCTTGTCAAATCTTCCTCCCCGTCTCAACGCCGGATCCAAGCTGTCTGGGCGATTCGTAGCCGCAAGGACGATAACTGGCTTTCCATCAGTCTTCTCGAGAGCCAAATCATCCATACACGTCAAAAGCTGAGCAACGATTCGCTTCTCCATCTCTCTCTGAGCACTTTCTCTCTTTGGTGTTATAGCATCGATTTCGTCAATAAACACCAGACAAGGGGCCATCTTCTTAGCTTCCTCGAAGTGTTCACGCAGAGCCTTCTCTGACTCTCCCGACATTCCAGACACAATGGAGGGTGCAGACACAGAGATAAATGGGACACCCAGGTCGGCAGCAAAAGCGTTTGCGATCATAGTCTTACCGCATCCAGGTGGTCCATGTAGGAGAACACCTCGCGGAGGTTGCACATTGGAAGACATGTAGACTTGCGGACGTGTCATCGGTAGGATAAGCAGATCAGCCAATTCCTGCATCACATCGTCCATTCCACCCAAATCCGCCAAGCTTACATGAGTCGGTGGTGATCGGTCAATAGCTTCGGCCTTGCGCCGCTTTGAAACAGATTCACCCGCATGCTGCCGTCTCTTGTTTGGTACCATCGTTGGTACGGAGGCCTGTTCTGTGCCCGCAGAGTCGCCAGTCTTCTGCGGTTTTGAGGCTGTGGACCACATACCTACAATGCTTCTGTTCATGCCATTGGAATCCTTTTCTTCGTTAGTGTCAGAATCAAAAGAAAGTAAAAAAATCTCCGGCAACATATTGTGTTATAGCACGCTGACCCTTAGGCGACATACCTGAATAGCCGGCTTGTCATCCAGACCCTCAAAATCTCCATCTACGGAGTCCGATTCATCTCCGATGATCACCTCCAAAACCCTCTCTATACTATCTTCGAGGAGCTTCTTCGGTTTCCGGTTCAAACTAGAATTGGATCGCTTTATACCATCATAAATCACCGCTGCAGAAAGACGCGGGCGGCCTCCTTCCGGCTGTTGCTCGTCGACGATCTTGCGCACAATTTGGTAGATCTGCGGAGAGCGCAATGAGGGTTAGCAAGTTTTGCTGACACAGTGAGCAAGAGATACCGGATATCACTCACCTCGCGATCAAGGCCTTGACCCAAGGTCTGTCTGCCTCGATTCCTCGGAGGCATTTTTGAACGCGCAGAGCGACGACTTGGAATAGCCTGAGAATAGATCTCTCGGTCATTGATCTCAATATTTTTGGATGTGCGGAGAAATAATTATCCGAGACTTCTAGAACGGGATGCGGACAGGGTGAATGCGATCAGTGATGTTTACTGTCGATCTTGATCGCTGCATGTTAGAAACTTTATAGAAAACGTAGAAAGTTGATTTCTTGGACTTTCACTTTTCAACGATCAGTACATGTTAGTATATTGTACAAATTTTTGGTTATGTTCGAGCCCCGTACCGTATGTTACCAGACCTGTAACGAACCATAACGGACGTCATCCGTCCCAGGGCACGAGCTCAGTTGCGTATCAACCATAACAATATGCTACAACGATGGGAAACGCCAACAGCTCGCACAAGATCTCTGCTCAAGATAGGTATGTCGCCCTGATGATTGGCCATCAACGCTTTACACTATGTTCCCCCAAACGAGCATTACTTCCTCGAATCAGACTTATCCACGTCTTCCCCGCAACCGACCGCTGTACCAGATCCGCTAATGAGACATACGCTGCTTCGAATAGGGCGATTCTCGACTTGAAGAACCAGCGCGACAAACTACACCAGTATCAGAAACGTATCACAGTTCTCACAGACCGCGAAACAGCTATCGCAAAGGAATGTCTCGCACGTAATGACCGCCGACGTGCGCTTCTCGCTCTCCGGCGCAAGAAGTACCAGGAGTCGCTACTCGCGAAGACAGATGCACAGTTAGCGCAGTTAGAGGAGCTCACGAACAGCGTCGAATTCGCCCTCGTGCAGAAAGATGTCCTCTTCGGACTACAGCAGGGTACCAATGTTCTGCAGGCTATTCACAAGGAAATGGGCGGTCTGGAAGCCGTAGAGAAACTGATGGGTGAGACTGAGGAGGCGAGGGCTTACCAGGAGGTTCGTATCCCATTACCAAGTTTCGATGTCTTACAGGTTACTGATGCGATCATTACAAATTAGGAAATCAGTCAGATGCTCGCTGGACAGATGTCGAACCAAGACGAAGACGAAGTCGAGGATGAGCTAGAGGCCCTACAACGGGAAGTGGAAGGAGTTTCCTTACCAGAAGCTCCCACGACGATTCTACCAGAAGAGACGCAGAAGGAAAAGGAAGAAAGGGCGAAAGCGAGGGCGAGGGCAAGAGCGAAAGAAAGAGAAGAGGTGCCCTTACCTGCTTAATTCTATAGGTATATCGTTGGTCGATCACTATTTCTTTTTGGCGTTTCAATCATGCAAGCTGTATGTTGAAGCATAGCTGGCGCTGGGGGCTTCATTCGAATTGATATTCGCTATTATATCGGTTGTGCTACATATACCGCTGGTGCGCTTTTGTCTATGATCAGTGCTTTTTCTTCTTTGCTCCTCTTGTTCAGAAAGACTACTTCACAGCTGCAACTTCGGTCAGGGATTTATCACATAGACAATTTCATTATCATCAGGACATAATCATATGTACTTCATAAGACTTGACCTCGTCCTCTCTTGAGTCATCCTGACATAGATTCCATATTCTCTTGTCAAAAGACAAGGAGCTTGTCATTTGGCATTTACTGTCCCGGCATTATCCTCCCGCCTATGCCTTCCACACCCTTGATGGCATGGTCGCTAGGATTTGCAGCAGCCTCATAAAGGAAGCTCACAGGCTCCCTATTCAGAGCCATGAACTGGCCCTTGAAGCCAACATATCCCACCTTAGTTACCTCTTCCTCCCCGTCGCTCCAGTTATCCTCGATGAATAGTGTGATGGAAGTCGTCGCGTTCCAGTGGGCGCGATTCAGCGGCAACTCGAATACATCTGCACCGGGTACCGGCTGTGGGACTTCAATCGTTTGCGTTGGGGTAAGATCAGATGCGGTGCTGAAATCCAGGTCATTGCGGTTCTTGAAGAGCTTGAGGGTCTTCGGTGCGGAGGGTGTCGGGGCCGTGTACAGAAGGATAGAGTGTAGCTTTACTTGTCCGGCGAACCTGTTGCGCTCAGTTAGAGCATAGTCAGTTTCGGGCATTCATAAGGATATCAGTATGTCGTCTTCTGAATGTTGTGCTGTTGGGATGGGATGAAGTGAGGGGTGGAGGCGGGGCAGAATCTGGGACTGCGAAAAGCCACGGCGGAGGACAGTACGCACGGGATATACATGAGCAGCTGCTCATCAGCATCGCTCTTGAGCTCAGGTTGATCATTAAGTCTCTCACTCCATGTCTTCTGAACAATGGCAGCGCCAGATTTCGATGTAGCCTCTGCGTTCTGTCAACGACATTGTCCGTAAATGATCTGGGCCATTAGGCATACCATTCAGTGTGACTATGGAATCGAACTGGATCTGGGAATAAAGTAGTGACTGAACGGCGGGCGTGATGTCGTCCGAATGATCATGGCCATCTTCTCCGTGTCCATGACAATGGCCGCCATGGTGGTGATGGTGCCCTGGCATCTTGAGGGTGATTTTCTGATGTTGTGAAATTGAGTGGCTTCACAAGTTTAATTCAACTACTATACGTTTCTGGACGGATCTTTTTCATTCCGACAAGGCAACAACACGCGTGATCACATCTCTCTTAACTCGTATCTAGTAGTATAGTATTCATCAAAGATGTATATCATTGTCAAGGATTATCCCTGAGTGCAAATGTTCAATAAGGATGAACCATAAAAAGCCGAGGCATAGAACCCCTGCATGATGATTATGACATCATAACTAGACTATTCGAGCCGGCCAACGAACGCATTAGAATCAAGACAAATCTAGCATGATATGTTGTTATCATTCCCCGCATGTGAAAGTTGCCACGCTACTTTATTCTATAATATTCAGGGGCATACTCAAGAAGGTAATTCTTCTCGATCTTCGTGATATCACGGATAAATGTCTTGTCGCCGGTCTGTAGGATCTCATGAAATATCACCCAATCTGCTTTACGATTCTGGATAAGGGTATCAGCATAAGTATATTAATAGAAACAAAAGCTGAGAGCAATAGAGACTCACAAACATCAACGAGCTTGGGTGAGCGTGCAGGGTAAGTCCCCCACTAACTGTCTTGAAAGTTCCATCAGGTTGCATCTTCGCGGCGTGAGCGAAATATCCAGTCGTAAGGCATCTCTGAATCTTCTCTGGATGTCTGGAGAGGTCTGCTTGTCTCTGATTGGAGGATAAAGACTCATCGACCTGTATGCCGAAACGCTCCAAGTACCGTTTCAGCTGCGCCCTGATGCTCACGGCTCTTAACAATGATTTGTAGTTAAGATGATTCTCACGGCACCATTTCGGGTCCTTTTTACCTCGTGTGACAAATGCATAGTACACATTAAGATATGTCAAATGGTCACCTTCCTCAACAGCAAATTTCCGGCGAGTGCTTTCCGTTGCCCTTTTGTCTGCCTCATGATGCGACCAGACTGTGCCCTGGAGACTGACCATGGCGGCGATTGAGAGGATCTCACTCAAGCAGCCGAATGAGGGCGCGCTGAGAAGCACTTTGCCCATCATTGGCTCCACTGCCAACTCAGCCATCCGAATCCCAAGAGGCTTTGTGAGTTTGGCATAATCGTCCACGGCGCCTAAGGAATAAAGGAGCTCGAGAGCTCGGATCACGAGTTCAGCGGGAGGTGGCGTCAAGAAATCAAAACGTACTATGTTGTCTATACCCAGCGCCTTCAATTGCAGTATGACTGGCGCCAGGTTCGACCGTTGTATTTCTGGGACCGTAACTTCTGGAAGACTTTCGTAGGATTGCTCTGTGTAAAGACGGAAGCATTTTCCGGGTTTCGTCCTTCCAGCTCTCCCCGCGCGTTGAGTAGCAGATGCCTTCGAAATCGGGACCGCAGTCAACGTTTCTATGCCGGTGTTTGGATTATATGCACGCAGCTTTGCAAAACCGCAGTCGATAACATACACTATCCCATCAATGGTGACTGACGCTTCAGCGATATTGGTAGATACAATGACCTTGCGTGTATTCTGGGGTGCCGGTTCAAAGACATAGAGCTGCTGTTCTGTTGTGAGACCAGCATATAGTGGAAGAGGAAGTAAGGATTGAGTCTTTGGATGAAGCATCTGTGCTCGTTCGGAGATCATCTGGATGGCAGTATCGATCTCTTCCCGTCCTGTTAGGAAGATTAGAATGTCTCCCTCTGGTTCCTGGGTGTGTATATCAAAGACAGTTTTCACCGCACGTTCGACATAGTCTTCAGCTGGATTCTCTAAGAAGAGGATGTCCACAGGATACATTCGTCCTTCTAAGCTGATGATTCGGCCAACACTCCCGCCAAGTTTTCCGTCTGCCGCTTCGCTGTGAAACTCATCTCCAGCAAAGAAGCGTAGGAAATCTTCAGCTTGTAATGTGGCACTGCTGATCACTATTCGAAGCTCAGGTCGCTTCTTTTTGATCTTCTTCAAAACCCCAAGGAGCACATCTGTGCTTAGAGATCGCTCGTGCGCCTCATCGACCATGATGACAGAATACCTTGATAACAGGGGGTCTACAAGAGCCTCTCGAAGCAGCAAGCCGTCGGTTAAAAACTTGATCCTCGTTGCTGCCGACGTCAGATCCTCAAAACGGATCGAGTAGCCGACATCTTCTCCGACGTTGCAGCGCATCTCTTCCGCAACTCTCGTGGCCACGGTTGTAGCAGCCACCCGCCGAGGCTATATATATATTAGCAACCATAGTCTACTCGACCAACAGAAGAGGGAAAAAAAAGCTAAGGAGTAATCATGGAACAGTAACTGACCTACCTGGGTGACTCCGATTAGTTTCCCGTCCGCCGTCCATCCTGCTTGATCGAGATATTGTGGTAACTGTGTTGTCTTTCCGCTTCCAGTGTGCCCCACAACAATGGTTACAGGATAATTTTCGATGAGATATAGCAAATTCTCCCTGTGCCTGGCAATTGGAAGTAATGCTGCCGGCTTATATAATGAGGGAATAAAGCTTGAAGAGAGATCGAAATCTGAAGCCATTTCGGATCGTCTATTTATTTTTGACCTAAAAAGATCTAGACCAAGAGACAGCAAGTAAAGTTATCATCATAACCATGAATACTGCATTATTGGCACCCAGAAGAAATTGGAGTCCACCATGTGCAGACACCAGTCTTTACTAGAATGCAGGAACAATGCTCCGACCTAGAATAGCAAACATGTGCGGCATCACGTGTGCCTGAGTCCACCCTGATAAGGCATAGCGTTTGCGCAGTCTGTATCGACGTCATCCTGCTCTCCACAGTGGATCTCTAATGCTTATCACATTATTTGACAGCCATTATTTTATCTCTCCAGCTTTTTATTTTATTTTTCTCTTATATATAGATGTGTAGAGTTCTGTCATCTACGAGAATTATGATTCTCACTATTATTCTTACCAAGTCCACCTATTGATGTGGTCTTTCTTCAGGTTCAACTCTCAACAAAAAAAACGTCGCATCGCCAGACAGACATGCCCAAGCCAACCCTCGCAAAGTCCAAAATTGTCCTTCGTCGCTCCAGCGAACGCGGATACGCAGAGCACGGTGGCTGGCTCAAATCCTATCATACCTTCAGCTTCGCGAGCTACTTTGATCATCGATTCCAGAATTTCGGGAGTCTGCAGGTGTTGAACGAGGATAGGGTCGCGGCGCGGAATGGGTTTCCCACGCATCCACATCAGGATGCGGAGATTTTCAGTTACATCCTGAGCGGAGAATTGACACATCGGGATAGTATGGTTAAGAATGGAGCGGAGGGAGAACAGGGGAAACAATTCTATCGGATGAAGAGGGGGGATGTACAATTCACGACAGGAGGGACGGGTATGTTTCAGGAGAGGCTCAACCAAGTTGGACGATCACTGACAATGCGGAATAGGAATTTCACACTCCGAGCAAAACGAATCCAACAAACCAGTTCATTTTCTCCAGATCTGGGTCGCACCATGGAAACATGGACTCAAACCGCAGTATCACACCCGAACCTTTGATGAAAAAGCGAAAAGAAAAGGCTTTGTCCCTATCTTGTCACCCCTCGCAGCCGGCCCCGAGGCAACGTCAGCAGAGGAGGACGCCGCTGTTCCCAAAATCCCGGAGACGATCCCCATCCACGCTGACTTTGTCATGGGGGCGGGGGTTATTGAGAAAGGTACGACGTTCAACTGGACCGTTGGCGCTGGGGATGCTGTGAGCAGTAGGAAGAAGAGGAATGTGTATATCCACGTTGCGATGACCAAAGCGGGGAAGGCAAAGATTCGGGTGGATGGACGGGAGGAGGAAGGAGAGTTGAGCGAAGGAGACGGAGCTTTTGTGTCGGGAGTGAATGCTGGGGATGTGCTGGCTGTGGAGAGTATCGGGGATGCAGAGGCAGAGGTGATTGTGTTGGATAGTAATTAGACGTGCAGTCTGTCACTGGCGTGTTCTAGAGTAATTTATCAGTTTGAATGGCGTTGGAGTTCTAAGGTGAGTCCATATGAAGAAACTTCTAGTGATAGTATAATTATGTTTGATAGGAACCATGATGGAGCTTTTCTGACTATTGATACCTAGAGTAAGTAGATAGCCATGCAGTCAGGAAGGAAGCAGCTGCGACCCTATTTTGATTACATAAGCATGCGACACAAGATTCCACGTGATTCATGCAAGATCATGTCTCGCCCCACGCGGCTGTGGCTTAGGCTGTGTTAGAGCTTCAGCGTACGGTTAATGGGAGGCGGCGATCTATCACCCTGGCTATATCTTCCAAGGTCCTACCTGAGCCCGTCACCTTTTCCCTAGAAATCTGCTTTTTACATTTCTTCCATAGAAGATTTCTTTGTTGTGACATTGTTCCCCATGGCGGACGAAGACAAGACCGTATTACACCTTATTGTTTCCAACCTTTAGTTAACATGGCAAGCTAACTAAGATCAAAGGACACGGCGACCAAGGCTGCAGCAGGACTTAGCAGTCCCAAGCCTGAGTCCCCGACTACGGCACGTCCTCTCGACTTCGATGTCGATGATGAACCCCAAGAAAGTGGAGTTACTTCTGTGCCATCTTCAGCAACTCCAGGACAACCTGCTGAATCGGAACTTGCCCCGCCGCCCAAACCACCACGGCCATTGTCTCCTCAACAACAAGCAGAGAACACCCTCAAAGAAGCCTTTCCGACTATCGATGCTGCTGTCGTCAAGGCTGTTCTCGTGGCAAGTGGTGGAAATCTAGAGCGGGCTTTCCATGCGCTACTTGGTTAGTAACCCTCGCCTACCCATTGCGGGGTGCAATATTAACCCTGCTCACCTAGGCATGACCGACCCCAACGCCCAGCAGGAAGAATTGCCACCTCCCAGACCGCCGCGGCCGTCAAATACTCACACATCTACCGCACAAAGTCAACTTGAGGCTGACGAGAGGTATGCTCGTCAACTGGCGGAGCACTACAATGGAGCCGCCCGTCGCGGACCACCATCGGGCTGGGACGGGAACCAACGCCCACAAAGTAGAAGAGAAAGTGAGGATGAACGGGAATATAACTTCTTTGATGGTATTACGATGATTGTGCTCCAGGATATCTGTTGTCAGGCAACTAATGACCTTCAACGCAGATGACCTGCCGGTAATTCGCGAGAATATCCGTAAGGGATTCTTGGAAACCCAGTCGAAGGTGAATGCTTGGGTCCAGAATTTCAAGAAGAAGCTTGATGGCGAAGATGAAGACGAGAACCAGCGTGCAGCAGGATACCCTCGAGACAGTGGCAGCTACAACAGACCCAGACGAAGCGGAGATATGGGCCGTCGTAGCGCTGATCGCGAGCGCTATGATGCGGACCCCCAGGTAATCAGCGACGACTTCTCTACGCTAGAGCTCAGAGACTCGGAAGGTCTGTCGCTATTGAAATTGCCCAGGAGATTCCAGAGACTAACGTGTCTTGATAGCTCCTCCTCGTCCAGCACGACCGCTTGCAAATCCGAATCTATTCAAGACCTCCTCTCCTTCTCCAGATAGGCGTAAGGTCTCCTTCCAAGAAGGTCCACCTGAAGAAATTGACAATATTTACGATGCTTCAGAACCCGCCCAACGCGCTGCGTCTGGAAGCAAGTCCAGCAAATGGCAGCCCTTGGCTACTGTCGATCCGTCTCCTGTGGGAGAAAACGACCCATTCAGCCTGGGTGACAGTGAGGATGAAAAGGAAACGAAGAATAAAGAAACCAATGCAGACGAGTCTGAGCATGTCAAGCAAGCCACCGAAGCGATGGCTGGGGAGATCGGGCCTAGTTCGAGGAACGATAATAAGGCAGAGAACAAGGGCACAGGGCATTAATTTCCTACACAATCTACCAATTGGTATTTTTTTTCCTTTTTCTAAGCATTGCCCAGATTGTGATATCCATTTTGTCGAATATGTATTTCCTTTCAGAGGACAATCTCGCACTAACTGCGCAATTGGCAAGCCGCTTTGGTGGCGGATCCAGGTTCGAAACTGGGCGCACCCGCAGCATGCATACACAAATTAGCGTGCAAAGTTGCGCATGTAATCTCATAAACTCCATCTTCTCCCTGAAAACTCGGCCTTTTCAAAGACTTGAATGGGTATCTCTCATTGGAATAAATAGTCATCGTAGCGCCATAAGATCCAACCGTGCAAAGTTTGTATTCGGTCTGAAGAGGTCTCCATCCTCAGTCCGCTCTACCAGATATGCCCCGCCTTGCTGCTGTAACGGGAGCTACTTTTCTTAAGTCCTGAATGATTGCCTATAGCATATTTCCGTCAGCTTCTCTTCTTCTCGCTGAAACAAACAACACCAAGTATTATCCTCAATAACCCACCGCAAGTGCATCCGGATTGACACCATTCTCTATCAGAGACACACATAGTGAAAGTTCCGTTCGATCGAGATGTGTGTTCTAGAATAGAATACATCAGTGCTAATATTCTGCCACAGACAACATCGCTTCACACCCCGGTCGGTCGACGGTCGGCATAGAATCTTGGATTGGAACGCACCAGTAACGTAGAGATTTCATGGAGGATATCAATGACTTCCCGCGCGGCCTGCCGCTTGTCGTCTTGTTGGGAAGGCATTTGTTCGTCAATGTGGACGCAGTTTTCCAGGGATGATTTGCTAAGGTATTTGACGCGCGAAGCCGCGGTGCTAGCTGTATATCGGGGTCTCGGCGTGGCTCCCGGCTTGGGGATTTCCTGTTAGAGGTCCCCGCGATTAGGTACAGCACGTGATCGTTCCTTATCTAAGTGCGCCTTGGAGATGACACTCGAAATTTGAATCTATCAGGATCAGGAGTCTCGTGATCTAAATATACCTGGAGGAGAAAGTTTGATGGTATGTAGTGCTTGTTTTAGTACATTGAAGGGGAAAATAACCCTGGTTGAATAGTTCTTTTTTATGCGTGAACTTTGTCAAGAACATAGTAGTCAAGTGAAAGCTTATTTATGAATCAGTTTAGGGCGACGGAGTTTTTAGACCTTGTCCAGATGAAGGCCAAATGCCGGACAAGGGTGAGTCATAAATGTCTCAACCCCTTTTACCGGGAGTTAATCTGACCGCTATTAAAAACATGCCTCCTGTAACTTTCCATAATGAGGAACGTGGCATGCCTCGGGGAAAATAGCAAAATGCTCGTTTGAGCCTGGAAAACGGTGTCTATAGGTCTGGCTGCAAGAAACTAACAATCTAACGAATTACATCATTTAATTTATCAGGGCGCAAAAATAGCAATGCTGGGGTCAACAGTAGTTCCTAGGCCAATGATGTAGGGCTCTCAGAGGGTCATATTTCCAACTTCCACGTCTAGGGATTCCTGACCGAGTGGGTCATGCAACTGCGTTTGTAAAGCCCACAAGGTCACTTTACATTCGACTTCAATCCATATTTGGGGATGCTCTAGGTATCCTACCCGATTTCAAAACATTTCCAGCTCACAATCAATTTCAAATTCTTTCCGATAAGATGGCATAATTTCCTCCACAATATCAAACCACCATCTCTGACACCGACCATCAAATAAAGCTTTCCTGTATTCCCACCACTCAGGCCAGAAACCAGCCATTTCCCAGTCAATTAAACCAGTAATATCTCCAGTAATTTCATCCACGATAACATGTTCCCACAAAATATCTGCATGTGCGAAATTAACTCCAAAATCATCAGAAAGCTGTTGGCGATACTTAGTATAAAGCTCGGGACGAGGAGAATTTTTAACTGGCGCAGCAAGGAAATCATGGAATTCAGACACAGAACCGAAGGGCCCAGCGGGAAAGCCATTATTCAATCGATGGTCATAGACAGATTCCCCAGAACAAGACTCAATCCGTCCTTGGGTTAACGGATGTATGTCTCGAAGCTGACAAAAGTATAATCTCAGTTTGGATATTGTTTCTTGGCGGGAACGGTCGTTCATTCTGGGCCATGCAGAACCAAGAGGAATACCAGGGATCCGTGTCATAAGAATCCAACTATTGTCTGAATCCAATCGGCAGTCAATAATTTCAGGAATAGGAATCGTAGTGTGTTTTCGAACAAAATTGATAGCCTCTACTTCGCATTTTATCCTGAGGCTGGTGCCGAGTTTGCGAATGGTGGATCCGGTTTCATATAGGATCCGCCCGTTTTGACGAGTTGTGGACATGATATGCTGGTGAAAGCCATAATAGATTGATGATTCCGATTGAGAGTCTAGATGAGGAGTTGTACGAGCTGACCTGTGGCGACCTATCCTTCGTCGCACGTAGGAGCTTCGCTTCCGTATCTACAAGTAATCACTGATCTTATTACGAATCTAATTCTGCCAGCAAGATATGCAGGTGCCCAATTCCGGTTAATTACTCTAAATGGGAAGGGTAAGAAATCACCTGATATCTAATTAAAAACCAACCAATCAGAGGCCTCTATCATGAATTAGCGTTTTTGGCAACACATCACTTCGCCAGCGCTAGCGATAATTGGTCCCAGGAGAAGATATCTAAACAGAACCTTTTAAAAAATATAGGACTCACCTGATAAAGCTAGCTGATACCTCAGCAAGGTTGTCCACTAAGGAGGTGGAATCGCACCGTGACGGCGATCCACGTTTTCTTCGACCTATCTTGGTCCTCCACTTCTCTGAATCGACAAGCTCAGGGTTGGACGGGACGTGGAACTATTTTCCGCGGTTCTGGGCCCTGTCCGGCACTGGTTGACGAAGGAATGTCGGCAGATCTTTTTATATCCGATATCCATTCTCTAGGCCAGAAGGATGCGCTGGACATTCTTGCACGTATCGCACGCGTCGAAAAGAAAACCTTTCCATCTAATGAGACCTGGGAATTCAGTGGCGATCTGTGGAGGAAGAAGCCTAACACACGGGTACTCTACGCGACAAACGCACCATCTTCCAAAGCAAAGGACCCCCCTACCTTGATTGCATACGCCCTCTATGTTCGGCAGAAGGGAGTGGCCCTGCTGCATAAGGTTTGTGTCGCAGAGCCATATCGTGGACAAGGAATCGGACAGAAGCTCATGAACTACATCTGTGAGCGACTTCGTCGAGAGGGCTGTCAGTATATCCAGTTGTGGGTCGACAAGGCCAGGGCGCCTGCACGAGCGTTATATGTTCGTTCTGGTTTTGAGGAACGTGAAGCGATCGACGACTACTATGCACCCGGCCGCACCGGAATAAGGATGGTGCGCGATCTTGAACGTGGTTAATTAGCCATGCATAGGGATTTTCAATCGAGGGGTGCCCTAATTTTGCACTGAACTGAGCTCTATTTCATCTTCCTTGCCTTCTCCCTTCTACTATGGGCTGGAAGGTATGGTGGTGGTTGGGCTCCTTGATCGCGCGGGAGACGACCCCTTGCGGGACCACGACGATGATAGATAGGGCTGTTAGCAGGTCGGTGCTGCACGCTCCCTGTCAACCCTCGTCATACATTTCTTGACGTCAAACATAGTCAAGGATGGCTACTTTGAAGGGGGGCTACACGCCTCGCGTTTGCCCTTCGATGCCTTTCCCTGAGTAAAACTCCCTGAGGGACCTCCTCGAGGTCCTTCAGGCAGGTCCTGGAGACCCTTCAGTCCTTCTGATGTTCACTGTTTCCTCAGGCGGATTTCCTCTTGTCATGTCCTTCTGACCTTCATCGACATTTCGCGGCCATACGGCTGTCTTTGCAGCATCCAAGACCATCAAGCGGTGTTCACGGACAGTGACATTGTCTCTGCCAGATAATATGGCTCTCCTGATCACCTTTCTTACACTTGTACTGGCTGCAAATGCGGTTCCTGCACCAAATTGGCCGGTCAATTCGCAGTTACCACCTGTTGCCCGAGTATCGCAACCTTTCCAGTTCGTCTTCTCGGAAGGCACCTTCACCAATAATGGTTCTAATATGACATATTCTCTATCAAACGCTCCCTCATGGCTGAAAGTAGACAACGGCAGTCGTACGCTATCCGGGACTCCCAGATCGGGCGACGCCGGTTCTTTTCAGTTTGATCTGGTGGCTTCTGATCAGTCGGGCTCAGCTCAGATGGATGTGACCTTTGTGGTATCTTCAGACGCAGGGCCAGCAGTTGGAAACCCAATACTGCCGCAGCTCGCGAAAGTCGGTTCTACTTCTAGTCCTTCTACGCTGTTCATGTACCCCGGTCGATCCTTCTTTTTCTCCTTTGATTCGCACACCTTTCTCAACACATATTATACGACCACCTACTACGCAACATCAACGGACAACTCCCCTCTGCCCTCCTGGGTTGGGTTCAACGCAGCGAATCTTAGTTTCTCAGGAAGCAGTCCTTCGTCACCCTCCTCGGGACCTCAAACATTTACCTTCAACCTTATTGCATCTGATGTTCCTGGATTTAGTGGTGCCACTGTCAGCTTCCAGATCGTGGTGGAGTCACATATACTGGCCTTCAAAAACGACGAAGTCGCGCTCAACTTCACCCCAGGACAGCCTTTCAGCACGACACACTTTAGCGATATATTAACACTAGATGGCAAGGAACCCGCTTCGAAGGACATTGCGAACATCAAGGTTGATGGCCCGGATTGGTTGAAGTTGGACAATAATACGATCTCCCTAACTGGGATGGCGCCTCAAGACGCAGGGAACGAGAATGTCACCGTTTCCGTAACGGATATTTACCAGGATGTTGCGACTCTCCTGGTGAGTTTGGAGGTCTCGCAGCTTTTCGCGGAAGGTGTTGAAAGCTGCAATGCCACGATCGGACAGGATTTCTCGTACGTCTTTGCCACATCATTGCTTAGCAGTGCTGCGGTCACTCTCACGGTCGATCTTGGACAGGCGTCTTCTTGGGCCAACTATGATTCTGCCACTAGGACTCTCTCCGGGCACATCCCGGACGACATGGAGCCGCAAACAGTCTCCATTGAACTCATTGCCACCCAGGGATCGACAAAGGAGATGCGCAACCTCGATATAAATATCACCAAGAAAGGCTCCAATGATACCGAGCAGAATTCAACGGGTTTGGGACAACACGCAATCCACAGGAAGAAGGCTGGAATCATAGCGATTGCCGTTGTGATCCCTGTTGTTGTTCTCATCAGCCTAGCTATCCTACTTTGCTGCTGGCTCCGCAGACGCAGAGCGGCCAAGCCGAAGGACGACCAGGAGGCAAAAGAGAAGTTACATATATCGAGACCCATACCAGAGCTGCCAGGAGAGAATACCTCGGAAGATCATCAGCCACTAGAAAGGTGTGAGACTGACCAGGATTCTCCTACACATTCTGAACCTCCTCAGCTAGAATTGGGACCACTTTGGGAGGTAGATTCTCTGCGAAGGGAAAGTAGTGGCAAGGTGGTGGACGAAGAAGCCCGGCTCTCCCGATCCATGGCAGCTTGGGGCTTTGGGCTCTCCACAAGCACCGCAACGAACGAAGAAAAGCAGCCTGAAGAGACGATCTGTGGCTCGAGACGTCAATCTCAACGGGACTCACTCCTGCGGCGCAGTACTACGAATTACTCCAGAAAGAGGGAGCCCCTCAAGACCATCCAGTCCCGGTCATTCAAGCGAGGCTCAACTATGTCGGCAAAATCCAAACGATACTCACGACGCTCTAGCGGCATCCCTTCTGTTGCCCCCGGACTTCCGGTCAGACTCAGCGGTGCTGGACATGGAGCGGGCGGGTTCGGGCCCCCAGGACATGGAACTGTAAGAATTTCATGGCAGAATACGCAAGCATCGTTCGGGAGCGACGATGCTGGCATTGAGAATATAGCACCGCTCTTCCCTCGGCCGCCTAAAAGCAGGACCAGAGACAGCTTATCTTCAAGGAACGACCGTTACAAGCGGCTCAGCTTGAGGCCTGTTGGCCCTAGCAGCTCGACTATCTCAGAAACAGAGTCCCTCGAAGCATTTATCCAGGGCCGCGCGAAGAGCAGAAACTCTGACAGTCCGATGTTCTCTGCCCGGCTGAATAGGAAAGCGTCATCCGGCCTGCGAGCGCTTGAGAAAGCCCGGAGGACGCCGAGCGGCGCTGGGACAGCTGGATCGCTATCCATCTATGCAGATGAGCTCTGTCAGTCACCTCCACGGCCCATATCGACGGCGATGTCGGGGTCAGTCTACACTGATGATGTACGGCGGTCAGTTCAGCTACGACCGTTGTCCGAGGTGTCGAATTCGCCCCGGAAAATAGGTAGCCAAACCAACTTGGCTAGAAAGTACAGCGAGATCATGCCCCCTCTTCCCCGTTTCTGGAGTCATGGCAGTTTGGCGAGTAACCGTCGACAGGAGTCTGGAGACTCCCTCACGGGCTCCGACGACTACCATGAGCTCATTGACGAGCGCGAGGAACCTGACGGACAGCGCTGCTGGTACCAGGTGAACCCAGTTACGCGGACAGGGTCTGGGGATGCGCTGGAGAAGACGAGTGAGACCGCTGACGAGCGTCCAACGCACTCGGATCCGATGGATAGTCGGGTACGACATATGAGTCTCGTGCGGATGGGCGGTCGAGACAGCAGCCCCGGTAGCCGTAGCGACCGACGATGGAGGTTGGGTGAGAATCAGGAGCGACGGCCGGTCAGTATCGAAGACAGCAGCAGTCTTCATCGAACGATCACGGGCAGTGTGCGCGGCAACTTGGCATTTGTATAAGGATGTGACAGAGAACAAAACATGAACAAATCTGGTGCATAATGTTTTGAGTCTTTGTTTGGCATCGGTCGCCATCCGGTTGACCGCTATTTCCCATTCTGTTTGATTTTCTTGCATTAGATAGCGGCCCTAGCGGCTCTTGTTGGATGTGTTTGGAAACGATACCTCGGGCTAGAATATCCTGTATGTTACGTCGTCATAGTCTTGCATAGAAAAAAGAGCATCACCTAATCGAATCTTAGATCGTGAAATGAATTCGACGCATTAAACCTCTGTAATACTAGGTCCAAACACGAGTGGCCCTCGAAAGGGGCGCGACATACGAAAAAGACCGCCTTCCTGGATCTACCGGCAGTCGATCCCGATCACATAATAATCTGGGGAAACTCGCATCCTTTCCCATTTCGAGTTCGACGGAGGCGCGAAGCTTTGATCTCTCCGAGATCAGGACGAAGGAATCTAAGAGGTCCGGAGATCCATCAGGAAATACCGCGACCGACCGGTGCGGGAACGGACTCTCGCACTGGTTTCACGCCGGCACCAGATAATACGCGGCCTGGGTCTACGCCGGTCTTGGGAAGTGGGATTTTTTTTTTTTCAATCGCGGGGCTGGAGCCTTGCACGGAAGGGGAGGGGGGAAGATGCCGAGCACCAAGCAGAGATTGATAACACTACGTACGTACTACTTGACATTATTACTAACCGTACTAATTCAGTGTCCCCAGCGGGAAGGGATTCTTCTCCAGCCGGGCAGGACCAGTCTAGATGTGAAAACTCTGTCTGATCTACAGTGCTTCCTGGCTGTGGTTCCCGTTGGTGGTGTCAAATGCCGCTGTCCAGTGACTTGACTTGGCCTCTCAAGGGGTAGAACATGACAGGAGGGGGAGGGGGAGAGAGGGATAAGAGGATTAGATGGTAGGAATCTGACACTCCTTGAGGGGGGGGGAAAGAAAGGATTGTTCCATCATATTTGTTACAATCTGTTGGGACCGGTCGCATTGATTCACCGCTATCGTCAGTAAAGTAGCTGGACCGTTTTGGGGAGGAAAAAGGACAGATACTGTAACAGTGCCAAGTACAATAAAGGAATCCAGAATGGAGAGAGGGGGACCAGGGTGGATGAGAGGGTGATATGTGATGCGCTGGGAAGTCCATGATAGGAGACCTCTAGAGGATCAAGAGAATTACATAGATGAGATGTAGATAATCCATTTTTTTCCACTTAAAAAGGAGATTTTTCATGTATTCTTTGCTTGCTCTTGTCGTTCGCTCAACTGCCTGGTACGGGCGACCACCAAGTCACCAGACGCTAAGCATTTTCGTCATTTCTCACCTCCGGCGGTTTCTTCAAACACGCGACTTGCAAACTTCATCCCTCCCAAAACTGTTCCGCCCTTCTTGGCTTTTGTTCCTGAGCATCCAGCCAGTGCTCTCTACGCCTGATCTCTGGTGCTGTCGCAGTGTTCAGTCTGTATCGACCTGAGTCAGAATCTGAACCCTCCGATCGCTCTGGTGCACTGGCTCCATCCGCCTTTTTCCCCGCCCAGATTCTCTCTACCCATCCATCGGTTCCAACGCTACGACTGTGAACATTGGTCCGGCTCCCGACAGAGTCTTCACGCACCATCCAACCACATTCCCTGACTGGATTGTGTGTGATAATAACGGAATTAGCCTGGCAGTCTGACTCAGTGCAGGCCTGTTGTTCGACCTCGATCCTTCACTGCAGTTTGAGTGTCCAGCCATAAATCATGGGACAGACCTTATCAGAGCCGGTAGTAGAGAAGGTGAGAATCTGATTCCTACGCTTGTTCGAGATTCTATGATTAGGGGCGCATTAGCCTCTATGTCGCCGGTGTTCTCTCCTGTCTGCGATCAGTCGAGATGGTGACAGGAGGATGCGGGGCATAACGCCCTGTGGTCTGGATGCACTTCCTGCTCGAGGGATAACCCATTGCAGACGAGGCACTGCACCCTTACTTTCTAGGAACCTGTGTTTTGAATTTTTTTGAATTTTTGATTTTCTTTTACTTGTCATCTCGTCTGGGGTAACTGACATTGGGCCCCTGATGGGTAGACTTCTTCGGAAGGCGAAGATGACTGCGTGTTGTACGGTGTGTCGGCCATGCAAGGCTGGAGAATCAGCATGGAGGATGCCCACGCAGCGATCCTAGATCTGCAGGCCAAGTTCGGGCAAGGCGGCGGCAAGCCTACCGATCCGAGCAAACGACTCTCGTTCTTTGGTGTATATGACGGGCATGGAGGAGACAAGGTAGCTTTATTTGCAGGAGAGAATGTCCACAAGATTGTCGCAAAACAAGAGGCGTTCCTGAAGGGCGACATTGAGCAGGCCCTAAAGGATGGGTTCCTAGCTACGGATCGTGCTATCTTGGAAGGTTGGTTGCAGGCCTTTCCCCGGGGCTGCTGGCTTGATGGGCCCGGATTCTGATTCAACCTGGCTGATAACGAGAGTAGACCCGAAATATGAAGAAGAGGTCTCTGGCTGCACGGCATCGGTTGGTGTCATTTCTCGCGACAAGATCTGGGTGGTATGTATCTGTTGCTATATGAAGGTATCATCGTCTTACGTCGTTTACAGGCCAACGCTGGTGATTCGCGATCTGTCCTTGGTATCAAGGGCCGCGCAAAGCCTTTATCCTTTGATCACAAACCCCAGAATGAAGGTCAGAATCTCCATCGGTCTTTGTCCTCGGTTCCCACCTGACAAATTCTCTACAGGCGAGAAAGCACGTATCAGCGCCGCAGGCGGTTTTGTCGACTTCGGACGAGTCAACGGCAACCTTGCCCTGTCCCGCGCAATTGGCGACTTCGAATTCAAGAAGAGCCCTGAGCTATCCCCCGAGCAGCAGATTGTCACCGCGTTCCCTGACGTGACTATACATGAGGTCACCGAAGACGATGAGTTTCTGGTCATTGCCTGTGACGGTATGTGTCCTTTAGGCCCAATCGTCAAGATATTCTGCTTTTACGGCATCCTTACTGAGTATGTTCTATTGCAGGTATCTGGGACTGCCAATCTTCGCAGGCAGTCATCGAGTTCGTCCGCAGAGGTATCGCAGCTAAGCAGGAGCTGCACCGGATCTGTGAGAATATGATGGACAACTGCCTAGCCTCCAACAGCGAGACTGGGGGGGTTGGATGTGACAATATGACCATGATCATTATTGGACTTCTTCATGGCAAGACCAAGGAAGAATGGTATAATCAGATTGCAGAGCGGGTGGCCAACGGTGACGGGCCTTGCGCCCCGCCCGAGTACGGCAAGTTTCACGAGCAATCCTCGGAGTCCAAGGAAAGCCCTACTGACTGACGGGCTGTAGCTGAATTCCGCGGGCCTGGCGTCCGGCATCAGTTTGACGAGAACCCCGATGACTATGACCTGGAACAGGACAATCGAGCCCGCGGCTTCAGCGTCCGCTCGGGCCGCATCATCCTTCTCGGTGATGGAACCGAAGTCATAACCGATCAGAACGAGGAGGATCTCTTCGATCATGCGGATGAGGACAAGGACCTGGAGAATCAGGTGAAGAGAGGAACCGAAGACACGACCAGGAAGGATCGGGAAGGCACCCCCGGACCGCAAGTGAATTGCGAGGCTACTCCGCAGACTGGGGAGGCATCTGAGACCGGACCCAAGATCTCAGGATCTCCAGAGATGTCGGAGAAGCCAGATACGGCTGAGAAAGCGACGTCTTCCTAGTCCGGGGTACTCCTCTCCTCCTGGACGCGGATTCGTGATCCTATGATTTATTGATTCCACGACGCTATCCACCCGCCCCCCACTTGCGCCTTCGTCTATCCCCGCATGTCCCTTTTCTTTTTTTCTTCCTTTCTCGATTATCCTGTAACGGAGGAGACGGTCCAAGCGGTAGCTTCTTGAGTCTCCATCATTTGTCCCGGTTCGGGTCGATCTATGTCTTGTGATGTATGGGAAAGGTGTCCGGGCCGATGAAAGTCATGCCTCGATGCCCGTACGTCTATTTATGTCTGCACAGGAGATACCGAATGCGCTCCCGCTTCTTTCGAAACCTGCTTTGTTCTCTCCGGAATGTTCTCCTTCTAGTTCGCTTTTTGTGCCTCTTTCTATTTTCCTCTTGTTTCCTACCTGTTGCAACCTGTCATTCTCGTCGCGATCCCCCGGACCGTGTGGTGGAATGTGGCTGCGGAGGGCTTCCATCGGGGTGGACTGCACGATTTCCTCTACTCACTGTCGCTGCTTGGAGCCCTGCCACCGGCTCCAGAGGCCAGATGAACGGGGAAGGGGTTCCACAATGGCATTGCACACATCCAGGCGTAACCGGTATCTAAGTCTACACGTTTGAGATCGTCTTTTAGTCTGCTTGGACAGGAATTCGTATCTATTCAGTTTCCGGACCACGGCACCAGAGCTTCTCTCCCGGGAGACCTCAGTAGATGAGCGCGACTCTCCTGCGACGAATCTTCCTAAAGAAAAAGCACATCCTAGAAGAATATACTACCAATGGCATGCACAATAACGACCAAGAGTCAGAAACGCAGCTCGAGAGGGCGGTTCATCCCGTAGAAAACTTTTCTATTGTCTATTTTTTTCTCCTTTCCTTCTTTTTTCCCTGCTGTTGGATATACCTGATGGGTCTGTTTTTTTCCATGACGTGACTCTCGCCGAACCCGATTCTTGGCGATTTCGATCTCCTCCTCTTTCTCTGATGAACCACAGCTAAAAAAAAAAAAAGCATAATTGAGCGACCAGGATTAAGAAAGCAGTGAGATCGACCACCGATCCGATCCTTGCACGAGCGCACGCGGTGCCAAGTCGCATTCCGTATCGACGATTGAGCATTGACGCTTGACCGAAGAGATTTTACCCACGTCTTCCCCACCCGTCTCTCGTCGTCTCCAGAAAGCTCCGGGACATCTTGGGCCCACTAAGTTAAGTCCATCCCCCTGACCGACACAGTTGACATCTGCATCGATTGTTCGGAATCAAGCCAGTCCGTGTTTTTCTCTTTTTTTCTCTCCGTTCCGATCACCTGAAACGAAAAGAGGGGAGCTGCACAAAAAGCTCTCTTCACCATAGAGTTTTGCCCTCCATGTCCTCTCCCTCTTCTGCCTCTGGCTCTGCCAAGCGCAAGCGCAGCGCTTCTCAGCTGTCGTCGGCCAACATCCCGAAGTCATCGACCGCGGATCTGCTCCAGCCTTCGTCTCGAGACGCGTCCGGTGAGGAAGGTGACGACTCAGCGGCTCCTACAGTCTCAACAGGCAAGCACAGGAAGTCATCTCAGTTCATTGAGCCTACGTCCGTGCCGCCGACGAAGCGCGCTCGAACCCGAACCGGTGCAATGGCCGAAGGGACGACCGACAATGGCACGACAGAAGATGCGTCGAGGAGAAAGGAGGATCCTGGAGAGCCGTCGGAGACAACGGAGTCCAGTATCGACATTGAGCGTCGATCGAAGAGAAAGTCAGCAACTAACGGGAAGACCCCATCATCAAGCAAGCAACATGGAGAGACGGAAGGAACGATGGCACCGCCCGAGAAAGGGGGAATGCTGCATCCCGAGGGCTATCGGACGAACCCTCCACCGACGGGGAGGCCGGTGCGTGTCTACGCGGATGGCGTCTTTGATCTCTTTCATCTGGGGTATGTTGGGCTCAGCGAAGCGTGGTCTGATGCCGAAGAGATAAAGACCTCCCAGATAAGACGTGATAACTTCTAACATGGTACTACAACAGACACATGCGACAACTGGAACAGGCGAAGAAGGCCTTTCCCGAAGTCTACCTCATTGTGGGAGTGACTGGAGACGAAGAGACACACAAGCGAAAGGGTCTGACTGTTTTGAGCGGCAAGGAGCGAGCAGAGACCATCCGTCACTGCAAGTGGGTGGATGAGGTCATTCCGAACTGTCCCTGGATCGTGACCCCGGAATTCTTGGAGGAGCATAAGATCGACTACGTCGCCCACGATGATCTACCGTACAGCGCGGCCGAAGGAGACGACATCTATGCCCCGATCAAGGCCCAAGGGAAGTTCTTGGTCACCCAACGAACAGAGGGTGTCAGCACCACGGGTATAATTACAAAGTATGTTGCCCCGAACTTCAGTTATGAGTACCACTGATCGCTCGAACTTTACAGGATCGTCCGTGACTACGACAAATATATTGTTCGTCAGTTCCAGCGGGGCGCTTCTCGACAAGAGCTAAATGTCTCTTGGCTCAAGAAGAATGAGCTGGAGATCAAGCGTCACGTGAGTGAACTGCGAGACAGTATCCGAAACAACTGGTCGACGACTGGTCAGGAACTGGGCAAAGAGCTGCGTCAGTTCTGGCAGAACAGCCGGCCTAACAGTCCCGCTCGCAGCACGCGTAACAGCATTGACCTAAGCGCCAGGAGTCTTCCTAGCCCCACGACTGGCAACGGCACTGCAAAGACGCATCTGTCGCGCCTGGAGATCCCGAACCGTTCTGAGAGCCCTGGTGGCCAGTCGCGGAATGAAGATTTCGCGACTGGCTACAGTCTGGGATTGATTGGAGGTGTTCGAGCATGGGTAAGTGTCTGTCGAGTCCCTCTCTTTGTTGTTCCCCTTGTGAAAGCAGCTGCATATCATATCCCTCTTGGATCGGTGGAGGACACCCGTCTTTTCTCCCGGCCACTGACACAGTCAACGCAGATGATGCGGAACCGGACGTCTCTGCTACAGCCCAGTCAACCTCAGTCGCCCGAGGGTAGCGAAGAAGAACATGAGCAGGACACCCACGCCCGGCCCGAGTCCCCTGAGCTGCGTGGCAGAGCCTCCAAGGAGAGCCAAGTACCAAACTCGAAATCGACGGCCGTGGCATCGTAAGACGCCCGCCGTGTCTAGTCCTTTCCGTAGGAGTCCGGCAAGTGTGCCGTACGTAAGTCCAAGAAGCCCTGAAGTAAAACACAGGCCCTGGTAGATGCGGACGGCACCGCTTACAACCACCCACACCCTACATTCGCCTTCGCCTTCGTCCTGGCCCTATCGCCCAGTCAACCCTTCCTCCGTCGGAAGCCAACCCTCTACCGAAAAAGAAAAACCACACTTTCATTCACTCTTTCTTCTATTGGAATATGCCGGCCCGATCTAGACGAGCGTCTATATTTAATTCTGATAACACTAGAGCGCCACCATCATCATCAGCATCATCATCAGCATCAGCATCAGCATCAGCAGCATCCTCATCATTGTCATGGTCATGGTCATGGTCATCAATTATAGGCGCCAGAGACGTTTCGGCGCAAGGTCATAATTTGGGTCTGACATTTTCTTTATTCTTTCTAATGACAACACCAGACAGCAAAAATGGGGGAGGAATACACAAAAGCTAGACTAAAAAAAGGGAAAAGAAAAGGGGACATATATAGATAGAATTATTGTTCAAAAATCTATGAGTCGCTCACTACTCTTGCCTTACCCAGACATTGCTACTTTAACAGGACGAACTGGGCGAGTTAAGTGAGTCGCTTACCCTTTTTCTTTATCTATTCATTTCTTGAATTGATAGATCCGCAACTGGTAGACTGGTTAAAACAGTGGTTCGGTTCGGTGTTTTCAGTTTCAAATAGCCAGTCTCCCTTAACTAGCGTCGAAGCCTAGGGCTATTTCCGATGCCTAATCTTTACTAGGATTTTGCCTCTAATAGCGATCGAAGACCACAAGAAACTACCTAAGCTGCACACTACGGTGGGTTATAATATCTTACTCGATTTTTCGTCTTTAATGGTTCAGCTTGAGCTGCTCCTGGAACTTGGATGTTAGCGGAATGGGACAGATTCATTTAGGGTCTGGTGACTGCTTGATTCTTAACCATATTGCTGTTGGAAAAAAACATCCCACACCCAAGCACCTTCCATCATGAAGCCCAACACTTCCTCCTGTGCCGCGATCCGATCTCAGTGCAATGCCGATTTCATGAGCAGATCACCTGAAGCGAAGAAACTGAAATGTACTTGTGAATGACTTTCCTCTCTCTCAAGGATTGACCATACCGGCGAAGCTTGTTCTCGCAGACTCTGCCACGACAATACCATTCGCCAATGCCACACAACCCTTTACCAATCTTGCTTGAGCTATCTTACTATTGATGACGTGAAAATTACTCCTGGGGACTCATATTATTTTACGAGAAGAGCAAAAACGAAAATCTTTTAAAACAGTCTCCATGGCTCCAATATGCCGCCATCAATCTCATTCTTCACGCGGAAACGGCAACAAATGTCGGTTCGACAAGCTGGGAGAGAAGATCCAGTTACTTCAGCTAATTGAAAAATGGACTTTCATCTATCGGTTGACGAATACATATTCCAGCAGATGTCTACAGCGGAACGCAACACTACTACATACATGCGGCTTCTGTCGCGAACTTGATTAATATAGTTGAGTATCTTGTGTCTAATGAGATAACGGTCAGTGAAAAAGACATGGAATGGAATGCTGCCATTACATTGTGCAGCCAAATGTGGTCGTCAAGAAGTGGCTGGGATCCTTTCCTGTGCAGGGCCGATCTTGAGGCAAAAAAACGCGGACGATAAAACGCCCGTTGTACTGGCATTTGTTAAGTGGATTCTGTGCCAAGAAATCAATATCAATGAAGCAACAGGAGATCCTAGAAGTGCACTACAAGCGGCAACAGTTTCAAGTCGAGATTCAGAGGCGGTGGTGCGATTACTTTTTGAATCTGGTGCTGATTGGAATGACTAGACCGACTATGTTAGAACGGCTCTCCTAGTAGCCACATTCAGGGGGTCATAAACGACTTATACATATTCTTTATTCTTTCCCACTGCGGCCAGACATTTCGATATCTGATACTACTAGTCGGACGCCTCTTCGCCTCGCTGTCTACTATATATTCGCCCCCACCTGTATGTCACGGCTCCTTGTCTGCCCTGAACACCCAACACTAACAAATCACAGTATGTACCTTGGCTAACTCGCAGCTTTCTAAACCAATTGCTGGGCGGCAAAATGTTTGGAAGGTTGCAGTACAGAAGCGCATTGCAATGACTTCATCGTGCTTAGTTCGATGAAGAGCGTGAAGACAATCGGTATAATCCAGATGGTGTACAGAAATATACAAGAACATCGCCTCAAGGAAATACAGTCCCCCATGGGATGCCGCTGGTTGTCTATCCAGACTAACACCATTGCTTTTGCCCCCGTCATTTTTGCTCCCGTCCTAACATTCATGGTTTTTGTAGCGCAAGCCAATGCTCGAGGCAGTAATAGCCTGTCAACGAACCAAGCGTGTAATCAAACCGATGGGAACGACAGCCACCGCACCCAACCGCTCAACCAGCAGCCACATGCCGATTGCAATCTCTGTAATGTGTGCCCATACCTCATGGAGACTCTGTTAGCTAGTGGTTGCACGATCAATGTCGTTGCTCATGAGAGTAAGCACCGCCGATTCATCATACGAGACTGACCAACGCACCCCGAGCCATTGCAATCATTCTGTGCATTTCGCGCTTGTAGGCGACAGTCGTGATCTATTGACGCTTAGTATCTAGAATTTCCAGCGAGCTCGCAAGAATAACGTACGGCAATACCGAGGTAGACCAGGAAAATCGTTGCCATCAGTCCTAAAGCATGACTGCGCCGTTGTTCGGAAGAAGGGACTTCGACGAAACTAATAATGCTGCTAATTAGGAAGAGCTGGGCGTATTTAATCCGACCAAGGCCAGCCACGGCCAGACGACCAACAAGAGGCCTATCGCATGGACGAGATACCTCCACTAGTTCGCGTTACTCTTCAGTGACAACCCACGATCAGTCATTACTCATAACAGAATACAGACGCCGAATGCACCAATTCAAGTTCCTGTCTCCTTACTTAGAGTAGTTTATTGGATTCGGAGAGTACATATTGCTATGTCGAAACTATTCGAACTTCAGTACACCAATATTCTACAGCTCATGAACACCAAACCCCCTCCTCTACATCACAGAACCAGTTCCCCATATACGTCGCATCAAACATAGACGACCACAGCCTCACCAACGTATAAATTGAGAATTCATCCATCCTTCATAGTCTTCATCCCCTTCATCCGGATCTGGAAATGCTTCGATAGCCTTCACATACCACTTTCTGATCTCCTTCGCACAATATTTACCATGCATTTCTATATGCCTCTCCGCCAACGGCACCTTATCCACCAGCAGTTGAAGGATCTCCTCATGATCATCATACAAATACGATATTTGTTCCATCGATCCCGCTTCCCTTGTCCTTCCACCCACGATTCAAAATGAGAACGTACAGCGTCAACCGACGCGCCATCAAGTAATACCGGATCCTCTATAATGGTCAGACGGTGGCGCGCCCATAGCTGGTTGTTTGGTGTGAGGTCTGAATTAGCCCAAGCCCAGGTATGGATGTCATCGTAGACTTCTCGTTTTATCCAAGAATTGATGATGTCGATTGCCTTGCGGAATGCCGGGTCGGATTTATATGTAGTGCGATAAACCACCCAACCCCATGATTCTTCGCGGAGATCCTCGAGCATTCGGCGGGATGCACGGTTTCTTTCCCGACTAGCCCAATCTGTATCGGATAGTATAGGGAACATGATCTATGTTGAAGTGAGAGGTCTGTGGATGAGGAATGATAGGAAGGTGGGGAGGAAAGGAAAACGGAGTGGCTTGAGTACATTGTATTAATATATCTTGAGCTAACAGTCATTAATCGCATTCCCCAAGAGTCGGTAGCCTTAGCTTTCCCTTTTGACGGAGTGGCAGTGACAATATATTAGGCAGATATCTCAGTCCAAGGCGCTAATATCAGTCGCCTTGTATGTATGTACATACCTTATCCAGACGGCCCCGCCCGAGCACTTAAACGAAACTAAATTGTGTCGGTGCCTAAATCGTAAGTCGCCATTTGCACCAGATTCTTTGAATACCGTGAAATCTACTAGATCACTAGGATCTAGGTTCTTTGTCTGATTAGGAGTTACATATGGGGTCAGCCCTTCCCCCCTGGATCCTAGATTCAAGCAAGCAATTAGCTAGTCAACTAGATAGTTCAATATGACTGTTTGCTTCAGTGCCTTGGGATTCGACAATTGTAGCGACGGAGGACACCAAACTGGATCTAGGATAGTCCAACGGTCTGGGGGCTATTTAGGCACCGCCAACGCCGAATGATGAATACCACCCTGGACGGTTTGATCGGGGACTACTCCGTACTGCGCCGAGAAATAGCACCTTGAATTAAATAGTACAGTGTACACAGTCGAATAGGTTGATGCGCTTGTCTCGAACCCAATCCTGGATATTTATGCATGTGTAGTATTGTGTACGTATTTAGTCGAAACTTTCGGATAAGCCTACAGAAGCCCGTTGCATTGACCCTCAGAATCGTCTTTTACACGGGACAGTCTATGAAATCATTAAGTCTGCTAGCTTGCGGTCGGAGGACCTTCGGGGTTCCGAAGCAGCGGTTTGATGTGTGGTGACTATGCTGATATGATCGTACATGATCCAGAGTCATCTCCCATGTATCTCTCCCCGGGAACTGCTCAAAGCATCATCTCAAATCATCTCTTATTTTTTATTTATTTTTTTCGATTGGCATGAGCCGTCCATGACAAATTGATACTGTTCATCCAGTCTGGTGGCCGAAGCGCTGCAAACACTTCGCACCGACCGCTCCCGGGTTGCCGTGGCTGCTGGATCAAACCTCCGTCTAGCTTTCGAGTCGTATATCGCTGAGAGTAAGCTTCAAATCCTTGACGGGAATATCGTTGTTTATTCCCTTATGTGACTGAGACCGCGCGAGGACTACGGGAGCACTAAAGGCGCGACGCGTGAATTAAGACAAATCAAAGCCAGTTGAAGCCTACTCATCCCCACGACACTAATTTCTTAAATACTACATAGTTATCGAACCAATAAGCTCGGCTTGTGCCCCTGGTTGCATAAACTGGCTTTTTAGCTACCGAATACTCTAACTTTGTACGCGTAATTACGTAGGCAGATAACGAAGGATGACTGGCTTCTTGTCCCGTTGGAATATATTATTATAATGATGCTTGTTATTAATTTACTTCATACAAAGTACTCTTAGATATACAATTGCTTGCTAGGGTCTGATCCAATGCAGGAGTTCGTTGCAACTTGTCTGGTAATCATATTGTTCCCTGCATTAAAGATGTTGTTAGCGCCTGTTTCTAGCGCCTGTTCTTCGGTTCAAGGAGGAAGGTAGATGGGATTTGTCAAACTAAAAGTTAGGCTTCTTTTTTTAACGGCTCAAGACTAACTACCGTGAGAGTCCGTTTGGTGGACTAAGTTTCTCCGGCTAATTAATAGATAAGAGAAGATGATAAATCTGTAAGCTCTAGAGTTATGGGGAAGGGGTGATTACTTACTATGTATATAGCTGGAGTAGTATCCCCAGGCAGATAGACGGATCTCTCATGACAGTCAACCCTCAGACAGTGTAAGCTGTGAAGAGACTGTCCGATCATAACTTCTTGCATCATGCGTTATTCCATTGCTGGCTCTCTTACCGCGGTATGCCTTCTCGGCCTTGGTGTCGACGGCGCAGCTATCTACGACCGAAGGAATATCGTACGGAGGGGTCTCACCAGCACTACCTGGAAACCTGAGGCGTTTAGTACTGCAAGCGAACATACAGTGTCCTCGCATGTTCTAGAACTGAGCAAGTCAAAATCTTCATCGAAGTCGAACAGGCGTGGCCCAGCTTTCCTCTCTGGCCCAGCTGCCTCCGCCTCTTCCACCTCCCTGCTATCTCTCCTGGAAGGCGAGGAGTACGCCACCAACATTACTTTTGGTACCCAGACATTCACAGTCATTCTTGATACAGGTTCGAGTGATACCTGGGTCGTCGAGAAGGACTTTACATGTCTCAATTCCACTTCGGGTCCGGCAGTGGACGAATCCAACTGTGGCTTCGGTGATACGTATACCATCGACAGCACGCTCAAGCAAATCAAGGGAGAAGAGTTTTCAATCGGATATGCTGACGGCGAGACGGCCACCGGTATCATGGGTACCGAGAGCGTGACCCTGGCCGGTATCACGGTCAACCAAGAGATTGGACTGGTCAACTCATCTTTTTGGTATGGTGATGGGACGACCTCTGGACTGACTGGATTTGCATACCCAGCTCTGTAAGTCTTGCTTTCTCTCTCTCTCTCTGCATACAACAAAAGATAAAAAGAATCTAATCGACCTCCAGCACGAGCGCTTACAGCACCGGCAAGAAAAGCACACAAAAAGTGTACAACCCTCTATTCACAACCATGTATACAGAGGGTCTGGTGTCGCCATTGTTCAGTCTTGCTATTTCTCGCAATGTCTCTGGTCCTGCGGGATACCTTGCTCTCGGTGGACTTCCCCCTATTTCCTTCAACCAGACCTTTACGACCACACCCATCTTGATCACAAGCGTTGAGGGCTACCCGAACGCATTGGACTTTTACACCATCACCATCGATGGCGTCACTTTGAATGGAAAGACGGTGTCTGGTTCTGGTGGTGCCCATATTCAGTACATCGTATGTTTTCATAAAATATAGAGACTCCTTCCATGCATCTTTTTGACTAATAATGTTAACAGGTCGACTCCGGCACGACACTGAACTACTATCCCACAAGCATCGCCAATGCCGTGAACAACGCTTTCGATCCCCCCGCCACCTATAGCGACGATGAGGGCGTCTATGTCGTGGACTGCAACGCCACTGCCCCGGCCCACGGTATCACCATAAACGGCACCACCTTCATTATCAACCCACTAGACATGATCCTATATGCAGGAACCGACGACGACGGTAACGACATCTGCATCAGTGGCATCGACGATGGCGGCGAAGATACCAATGAGGATGTATATATCCTCGGGGATACGTTCCAGAAGAATGCGGTCATTGTATTTGATGTCGGTGCGTCGGAGATGAGGTTTGCGCCGCATGAGTTTTATCCGTCTAATGACTCTTACTAAGTAAATAAACTCTACCACCCCGTCAAGTCTTTACTGACCTTTGTTGTCAGGGGGGATAGTATTTACATGTATACGCATACCTAATATATCCTCTTCCTTGATTCGTCTTCCTCTAGAGTTAGCCTATAATTATTAGCAAGGACGTCTTGGGAGTGCGTATCCCTTACGGGATGCATGCATATAAAAACTGCGTATTGAAAATACTAATTTATACTACGTTGGGGCCCAAAGTCTTGTTAACGCCACGCTAGCTAAATATGGGTAAAATTATTGCCGCTCTAGAATCTACCTAAAAATGAATATGACCCCCATGAGCATCAATTACAGCCTGGCACCACTTGTGCATATCCTCAAGTAAGCCATCAAAGTAATCATCTGATAGAGTCTCCCATGCTTCGTATATAGCAATTTTTAGGTTTTTGTATGACATCTTTTCGGGGAAATTATTTTGGATATAATCTTTTATCCAATTCCAAACAGTCTCAATGGGATTTAGATCTGAGGAATAAGGAGGCCAAAAGATAGCTTGTATACCTTCTTCATCAAATCTTTGATACGTTGCTTTTGCACGATGACCTGGAGCCCCATCTTGCATAAATCGAAGGTGAGGATTTTGTTGAATACACTCCTTAATAAGAGGGAGAATATGAGTGTAATAGATACTAGTTCCAATCGATCCCCATTCTTTTTCCCAAAAACAAAATGTCACGGGTTGCCCTCATGACACGCGCCGCGTAGTATACGCGGCTGTTGTCACGTGGTTCCTGCCAGCTGGCCCCTTTATCTTCAGCCAATATCCTTTCTTGTTCTTTCTCCTCTTCAGCTATTCCTTTTAGTAGATACGTGCCCGCTTAATTGAATCAATTGCGCTTGGCCCTTTACACAAAAAGGGCATTTTTTTTATTACCATAAAAAAGAGCCCCAAATCATCCATCCAGATTTGCGTGGAACTCATGTAACAACGCATGTAGGATCTAGATCTTCTCTCTCCTTTCTTGTCACGTAGATTGTTGTATGGATACCACCAGTTGTCCAGCTTTTATCGCTCCATAATATGGAATACCATTGTTCTTTGGCCCAATTGAGATGCTCTTGAGCCCAAATTAAACGGAGTCTTTTATGCTCATCTGTAAGAGGTGGCTTAATCCGAGCGCGGTGGCGAAAATAGCCCCGTGAATTTAAAGCACGGCGGATAGCTTTTTCGGAAACTTTTGGGCGAAAACGAAAAGAAACCTCTTTAAAAGTGAGACGGCGAGTATAAGAAGATGAAGTTACGTGATCAACAAGCTCATCTATCTTTTTTTTGTTAAGAATCAAAGGCTGTCCAAGTCTTGTTTTTGGCGTAGGATGCCCAGCTTCGCAAGCATGTTGGACTTGCCTCCGGGTGATATGGAGATGTTCCGCTATTTGATCATATTGCATACCCGAACCACGGTATGTTAGAACCATAAGCCTTTGATCGCGGGTTAATTCATGGTTATGAGCCATTGTTCAAATCATAATAGAAACTGGGTGGGAAAGAAACCAAAAAACAATAGGGGTAAATAAGGGAGTGATAAAGCGGCGATAAGTTTGGCCGAAGTCCATTGGTCCGAGTGGTGTGACTAACCACCCACGTTAACAAGACTTATGACTTGGAGGAAGTACACAATTTCTTCCTCATGTTGTGGTCTAAGGAATATACCACTAAGTTATAGATTAGTGGTAGGTGACTTTATAAACTAAGGGGAAACCAGAGGTATCGCGCGGACTACATTTCCTTAAGGCGATATTCCTATATACTATTATTGTCATGAGCGTTCCTGAGGGACTCGAGAAAGACCCCTAGAGAATAGGCTGCTAGGTTCTAACAACGATCCATTTTGTAAAGTGATGTTAGGGACTCCAAGTTCCCTTGCCCGATGAGCTTGGAAAGTCAACAGATTATCGAGCTTTTGTCAGAATATTCTGAGCTCTCAGAGGACTTTAACTTAGCCTACTCTTCAGCCACAACAATATCTTCCCTTCCAGTCCATAGATCTGCACTCCGGGACGTGACGAATTTCGTCCTTTTAAATATCTTCCAGAAGATAAAGAAGACAATATATATTGGCAAACCAATATAAGCTGCGATAAAGTCGGAGGTCGACCAGTTGCCCTTGGTGAAGACATGAAACCCATTACCCAAGGTGATGATGCCGAAATATATCAATATAAAATATGCCGCATATGGCTGCAGTGAGGTTCTAAATGGGAGGTTTTCGATACCGATACCCTGAGCAATTATGGCGGAGCGGAAGCGGAGATAGGAAATTGCGATAGATATCCAAGTAAGTAGACTGCCAATAGTTGTAATGTTCATAAGCCACAAGAAGACTTTATTGGCACCACTAGACAAAGTCATGTATGTTAACAGAGATATTGACGAGGTTGCTGCAACAGCAAAATATGGAATGCCTCTGTTAATTGGTATGGTTAGTTATTCCGCATATTGAATAATTCAGAATTTGACGGCTGGAGGGCTCTTACTTGGCTGAACAACGTAAGAAGACTCGCGGTGCCAGGCCATTTTGTGCCAATGAAAGTAGATATCTGGAGCAAATAAAAACATGTCCGTTTGCCACGGAGATGGCGGAAAGTAATATAACAGCATTAATGATCGAAGGAAGAGCTGGAATACCAGCGTTCACTATGCTGATAACCCAGGGTGACGCGGCAGCCCCAGAGCCACCGCTCAACAATCTCGGCTCATTGTAGGGTACTACGAGACCGATAGCAAGCGACCCGAGGCAGTAAAAGAGAAATATTCTCCAAAATACTCGCCTGACAGCGTTAGGTATGGACGAATGTGGGTTTTGGGCCTCACCAGCAGCTGCTATAATGCCCTCGGAACCGCCAAAGGCAAAAGAAGCAGTGATCAGGGTTGAGAACCAACCTGCGAAACGGCCTGTAGCTCCGTTCCCGATATACTCTGCCATTACTCCAGGTTGTTTCCAATATCGAAACCCAAGTCGATCATGGGACGGGGCGCCACCGAGATCAATCACCAAAGTCAAGATAAGTAATCCAACCATCGTTATTAACTTCACCATACCGAAGAAGAATTCGGCCTCCCCGAAAATGGACACCGCGGACATATTTAATAAAATGACGACCACAATAATGATAGTGATCCAAACAGCCGAATTCACAGATGTAGTCCAGTATTCCATGACAATAGCAGCCGCCGAAGCTTCTACGCAGATCACCATCGAGCCGGCATACCAATTCTATTCATTAATCAGTAACTTGCACATTTAAAGTCTCACCACTCCTTTCACGTACATTCCAACCGACCGCAAATCCCATAGCCTCATCCACAAAGCGACTGCAAAATGTGGGGATTGCTCCAGGAACAGGGAGCCAAGTGGCCATCTCCCCTAAACACTGCATCTGAAAATATAGTTAGTGGAAGATAGCAGCAGCTTATGGCTTGATTCTATGGATTTACCATAGCATAGATGGCGAAACCGGTGACAGAATAACTGATAAAGACAGACAAAGGGCCACCCCGACTTAAAGCGGTTCCAATTCCCAAAAAGAGACCTGTTCCCACAGCGCCTCCGAAGGCCATAAACTGATAGTGTCTATTTTTGAGCCTGCAGCAGAAGAATGGGTTTAGCTCTCAGCCATTCTTTTCAAGGATATAGAAGAAAAAAGTCACAGACCCGCGGGATACAGAGCCATAGGCACGCTCAACCCCATCTGCAGCGGACCTAGCTTCCTTGCTCACGATCATACCTATTTCCACATTTGATGCGGAACGAGCATCGGATATGCCAATCTTGTCATCGTCCTTAAGCATCACGTTGTATGGCTAGTCGAAAGCAATATATCTGCGGAGACAATAATTTGGAAGATAATTGTAACTGTATCAGAACAAGTTACTCAGTCAACGCTATATATGTTGCATATGTCTATATCTATATCTACACGCATGTATACAATCTGGAGCTAGCCGGAATAGTCTATCTCCACAGATAAGGAGAGAGCTATACCCCGCATTACTACGAAGGCTTGTTCTACAGTGGGGACGGAATATCAAGGAACCCTTCAACCGTGCCCATCATTATTAAACAGCTTACTGGTCTCCTGTTCTTGAGATATTGCACTGTTTCCGCTCTTTCCGCTTTACAAGGTGCGATATGTACGTTGATAAAAATGATTATCTAGATTTTGTCTAGTAAGCATTGTTGTGTGCTTGTTATTAAATATCTACAGCTTATGGGATGATTCAGATCTTCTTTGTATCGATATAGGAAGATTTAGCTCTAGTCTAAACCCTCCCCGGATTGTCACGAAATAAGAAATATTGCTTTTACCGGCCCAAGTAAAGCCATGCGCATAGCCGAGGGGCATTCGGAACACTTATTATTAGTGATAGAACTCCACCCTCTGGGATCGGTAGCATCTAGCTAAGTGGCAAAGATATCAATATCTTGCTGCTTACTTACGGATTTTTCTCTTACAACTGATTGGACCCCACAAAAATCGATAAAGTTCTGTTGCGTCCTCTAAGTGGGAACGGAAAGACGACGACCTCCGTCTCATCCGTGCCGATAGTGGCGGGAATGAAGGATCCCGTTTCAGTGTTGGGAAAGATGGACAGCGACAATGGAATGTTGGTCAAGCTTAATAGCTCAAGAGTTCAAAAGATAGTGCCGGATTCCTAAAACATTAACACCTGACGCAAAACTCGTATCTTCCGCCGACTAGTCGACTCCTAGTATACACTGTTAGGGCGGCTAGTTTCAGATGGCTATCATCCTCGTGTCCTTCTTCTTCTTCTTCGGTATTGCTTCCAAATATCCGAGTACAGTAGAGGGCTAATCAAGTATATAGTAACTGTCAAGAATTGGCTGCCACGAGGGAATTTCCACACAGAAATGCAGTTAAGATGCTTGTACGCTGATCTGAAAAGGTTACATACTAGTTGACACCAGAAAAGTCAGGGCGCTTTCACAATGGATTAGTCGGTATGTATAGACAATGAAACTGAGCCCATATAATAAGAGCTTCCGCTTCAGTAAGTGGCACTAAATTTCATGTATAAGATTCATTTCATCCAGTTCAAAGTTATAGTACCAAGCTGGTTGATGAGATCAGTGCAGCATGTAATCGTGCCAGTTTTAGACTGTATTGCTAAATCATTGGGCAAAAGCTATCCCAGTTCCACCTTATATGTGCCTGGAGAGCCAATGTGTGTTCACGCATTCCGGTATCGTAAAGGTATTTCCCTGGCCCGTTCTTGGGGATCCGCAAGTTCCATCTATGGGGCCGAAAACTGTGGAAGTAAGCATGTTCCGTGGAATGGAACGCGCAAGGTCTAATCGCTGATAACAGTTTAGCAACAAGAAGTCAGCAGACACAGTATCTATTCAATAAAGACAGCCAATTTTAATTCTCTCATGTCCGCATTGTTGCGTTTTTCAGCTGAAATGCCTGCTTGGTATTTGCAACTCCTATATTTTCGATTTTCTGGATGAGTAGAATTCGTGCTTTGTCCAAATTGTCGCAACAGTTTCCTCTCCTTATCTGTTACAACCAAAGATCAGTTACCGGAACCGACTAAGTAATGGAGAGAGGTAACAGAACTTTATGGATTAGCTGCTAAGCCGACACCGATAATTACCACCTACACTACTAGTAAAATTTCCCCACTCCCCGCATCAGGCCGCACCGAGGCATTAGTCATTACATAGTAACGTCGCACGACCTGACGTTATCCACATCTTCTACATACTTCCTCGCTACAGGCTTAACGATATGGAGGAAGGCTCTATTGCTCATTACACGCGGGTCCGTCAAGCATGTGAACCGTGTCGGTAAGTGGCCTATGAGTGAGTGATAAAAATCACTCTGACCCACGACAGAAGGAAAAAAACGAAGTGCACTGGAGAACGACCCGTCTGTTCCTTCTGCCAGAGGCTCAGTCAACACTGTACGTACGAGCAGCGGGACCTTTCAGGTCGAGTGTCTAGGGAGGATCAGTCTCAGAGGTGGGTCGGAAGGGTCGTTGACGCACATAAGGTGTTTTCGTACATGCCTAATTTTTAACAACTATTCGATAGCCGTCGCTCCAGACAGCGAGTACGAAGACTCGAATCCCAGGTTGAGCAGTTACTTGGGGTAGTTCAGTGAGAGAATCTCCTATTTGAATCATTTCCCGCACTTATACGTCAGATAGGACGCTGAGCCAAGGACGGGCTGAAAACCCACTACTATCACAGGGAGGCGGTAGTTGTGCATCACCCCTCCTGCTGACGCCGAGTGATGCAGATATTGGATGCAGTAGTCCAAATTAGTGAGGTTGGCAAGGAGCCGCATGTGACTTTGATATCTAATTATTGATAAGCAGTCTCCATCCACCGCAAGATGTTGTCAGGCATTTTGTCGAGATTTACAAGACCAGATTACATCTGCAACCGCTACCTCTTTTCGACATTAATGTACTGCCAACCCAAATATTCGAGGTTCCCCAGTTCCTTCTCCATAGCTTCTTAGCTATCAGTCTGCATTTCTCCGATCATGAGTTTTTCAAGGGAGAGAAGTCCGTCGCAATCGCATCATATATCCGTTCAGCAAGTGATATTGTGATCAAGAGGGCTTCAGAAGGGAGGTCAAGCTTGGAAGTTTTACAATGTCTCTCTCTGCTGGCTCTCATTCATATCGCTGGTACGATTCTCTCGGGTGAATTAAATGCGCAAAAGTTAACAACATGGGAGAAAAGAGTGCAACCTTTCGAGAGCGTGGATGACTATCGGCATCGCTTCTCGGTTGGCCATGTGTCGGGGCTCATTGATTACCGAGAAGCTTGGAGATCACTGGGATTCTGGACATGATGAATCTAGATGCCACTGGAGCGTGATTACACTTGAACTGATCTTTGGTGCGGGTGCACGAATTAGCCCCTCCATTGACAGCGACCTGGCTAGGTACCGTTATCCTTCCAGTGTTTCTAAACCGCAGCTCACTAGGGGTCCAAATATGGTTGATGTGGCACTACCGGCTCCTGGAACGCCGGATGAAGTGAAAGATATGGGTATCACAGCGTACTGCATCCAAGTCCTCTCCATATGGAGTCAGACCGTATCATTCATGCAGCAGATGAGGAGCAGTACAGCCGAAGACATGTCGGTACCAACGTCTGCTTATCATCGGCTAGTATCAGAATTTTATAAATTTGAAACTATGTGCCCACAGACACATCGGTTCAACTATGTTTCTTTCGAAAGCAGGAGCCCAATAGAATTGGCTGAACAGCGCGAATACTGGACCGCGTGGGTTTTTCTTCAGGTTGCTTATCATACGGCTCGGGCACTTCTAAACCACCCTATCCTTCACATTGTGCCTAATCGCAAGCCAAGGAGACCTCAACCACCATCTTTTCTACAGCAAACTGTTGACGAAGCTATACTCCATTCTGGCTGGACCGTCCGCCTGTTTCGGATTTGCGACGACATAGGATTCGAGATAAATAATCCTTTCATAGGGCACCTTGCAAGTGTAGCTGCAACAGTGCATTGGATTTTTCAGTTTTCTAGTGAGAGAGCTATAGCACAGAAGGCGAGAGCCAATCTCGTCGTGTGTCAGCAGTACTTGGGGAAAATGTCAAAGCAATGGCCACATCTGTCTCACTTGGTAGGTTTTTCTAAACAGGCTTATATGATTAATTGTCGTCCCGTGTTATTTCAGGCATTGACAAGTGACCAGGTCCAAAAGCTTGAACATTTACAGAATATGATCTCTTTGTTAGGAGATACTACCGGTTACAGATTCACCCCTTCTTCCGAGTTATCCCTATACTGGGAATTGCTTGACAATAGCCTATCAATTGTAGCACTAAATACCAGGATTCCTGACTCCAAACCGACCGGAGCACAAGTTACAACGCAGTATTTAGCGCCATTGGACAAGTCCTCAGCATCGCGTGATTCTACTCGGGCCACCCCTTCACAGCCAGAGACCCAATTTGATCCCTCAGTGGATTTGATCCCTGAAACATTGGCTGCTTCTCTGGAGGCCGAGACACTATTCGGTGATATCAACCTGTCAGAATTTCCTGGGCTGTACTTTCAACCTGATTTCAATATTCTTGGTCAACTCTGAAAAACTAGCCGCCATCTTAATTTCACGCTAATGATTTCTAATTATTTGTAACCTTTAGCTAAGCCCTCTCATCGAGGATTTGTCTTGTCAGATTTTGTTTTGTTGATTATGCATACAGACAAGAGCTTCAACGTATGTGCGTACAATATTCTTGCATAACAGTTTCTATCTACAGCACAATGGAAAATCCACCATCTCACGATGGACTTCAAAGTCGAGCTTGTTCTTCTCTGTTTAGGACCCGTCGAGGAGGTCCTCCTCTGCTGCCATCGCCTCTTGAAATAGGCACTGACGATGGCTTCCATCCCCATTTTCTCCTCTGATGTTCCGGTGCTTTCCCTTCAAAGTTGTCGACAATATAGCGTCCTAGAACCGGTAGAAATTTAAAAGCACTAATCTCGCAGGTTAGACTACTTAAGGTGGGCCCTTAGGTTAGAATCACTCACTGTCCACTGTCCCCGGTGGCAACAAATAGGTTTTTCAAAGACGGATGGTGATCGACCACAAAATCACCTTGTGGTGTATCCGCGTACCAGCACAGCCGTCGGTTGACAAAAGGCTTGTCTTTGAATTGTGGAAAGAATAATGCGAGACCATCTCTCAGTGCAGATTCTGCATCCGCAGGGATAAATTTAGAATTGACATTGCTGGAATCCAGTTTTGGCACTGACACTAGCTTTTTCAATTGAGATGATAGCCGAGAAGTCTCATATCCGTAACCATGTCGTGCCATCTTCAGAATATTGGTACCAGGAGTTGGGGGGAAAGCAAACCAACCCGTAGAGAGATTAATCACAACGGGACAATCCTTCAACTCTTCTGCCTCATCCGGTGTCAACTGTATGAAACCCACTGGCTGACCTGTGGAAACTGAGAGGTTGGTCATATCGATCAGGTGCGGTGTCCAAGCACCTGTGGCCAGGATAATTTGGTCAGATGTGATCACGGACCCGGAATGGGTTTTCACACCAATGATTTCCTCTCGACGTTTGACAAGAGAGGTGACCGTGCCATGACTTCCGGTGATAAAGGACACCCCATGCTGTGTGCACTGGCTGGCCAAGTAATCGACACTCTGCCGTGCATCTGCCCAGCCACAGATTGGGTTGGCATATCCTTTTGCGTGTGTGAGGTCGCCCTGCATGGCGGGATAGCGTTCCCGAAGTTGACTTCCTTCCAGTTGCTGGACTCGCAGTCCCATTTTCTCCAGGTTTTGTCGAGATGTGTCCAGATACGGGTGATTGTTTCCCTGGGCGATACAGAGAAGGCCGCTACGATAGAAGAAGGATGCATATTCTCCCTCCCATCCTAGCATGGCTTCTAATCCCATCTGGGCGTAGAATTCATCCGCATAATCAGGCCTTATAATTCTGGATATATCCACACTCGATCCGTCGGGGACAGGGGGGAGATATCGATCGAGAACCAAAACATTCTTGTATCCTCGTCTGGATAGCTCCAGGGCGGTCGTCAGACCAAACAAACCAGCACCGATGATAGTGATATGCTTGTCTTTCGAGACGGTTGGTTGGATCGCAGCTGCACCGGTTGAAGTCATTTTCGTAGTAATTGATCAACACGCTTGAGCAATAATTTTTATATTAACAATATGGAACAAGCTCAAAGGATGAAGTGGTTTCTTTTCAGGGACGTATAGAGAATTTAAGACTTTTCGTATATATCTTCATGTGTATCAGCTGATGAGTGGAGCAGCACACCATTCTTCGGATCATCATTCTCCGGCACAAGTCTCAAGAAGAACCGTAGCTCCTTCGAAAGTACTAGAGTATGGTTTTGCCAGTTCCAACAGTCCGGGCAAACAAACTACATGCAAAGGAACCAGTCGGGTGATCCTAGAGAAAGAAAACTCTCCGCTTAGGCCGGTGGGCACGGGAACCCGAGTGTCATCTCTATTCCGTCCCCACATGCGATTTCATCGCTTGGGAACGCCAGCCGATTTTGAAAGAGGAGAACCGGGTGTGAGGGGAGCCATTTTCCAAAAGATAACCCGGTATGATACTGCAGCATAATCTCGAAAAAATCGATTTGCGCCAAAGCCTTTTTTAACGCATTTTCTCAGCAGTGGAGGACTTTCTCATAGCTACTTACCCTAGGCTCTCTCTAATTAGATACACTAATAAAGCCACCAGTACGACCAACTATTGTGTTCGAGCAGCTCAAGATGTCAATGATCATGATGTGGGAAGTGAACTAGGATGCAGTGATTTTGAGCAACTGGCGGCGTCTTGAGCATCGACGTTTGGGACAACAACCGCAAGAGGGCCACATCGCAGCGCCATATATTCTGCCAATGTGTCTAGAGTCTTCACTTTTAAGACAAAACATGAGGCTTTTCCGGTGACATTCGAAGCAAGATTTTTAGTTTGTGCAATGTGAGGTATACTGATAGAACGTAGCATTGCTATTATAGCAGCTGCTCGAGATAAATTCTCGATTGTATGGGTCACCTGCACCGCTAAAACGCTGCTGAAATCCATAATAAGCAATAGGAATTCCAGAGTTAAACATCAAGAAAGTCGCTGCGTCTTTATCGCGGACGACATTGTCTCTATCCCAACATGCCAATCGTGGTACGTGGTTATAAAAGAAGTTGTGACGGCTTTTGCATCTGGAAAACTTTCCTCTTCGTTCTTCACGGTAGCAGAGAAACATTGTATTATTGGTTAATGTATCGAGGAGCATGTATCAGAGAGGATAGTTATTAATGCCGTTGAGGGGATCCTAATATCATTGCCAGATTTACTACGGTATTGAAATTTTGCAAGCCATTTTTAACTATTCTGTCCTAGAATTCCAGGAGCAGGCAAGGCGGTCATAGAAGCCATGGCCATAGAGCATTTTCAACAGACATTCCAGAACAAGAAGACGGGCATCTCATATATCTATTGCGCCTATAGCGAAAAGTACAAAACAAAGGACCTGGTCGCGTCTTTGGTCAGGCAATTGACTGACTAGTCACGTTCACTTCCCAAGGAAGTTCGAGAACTGTAAGACCTCTAAAAGCAGAAATCATTTTCACAACGAGATTGTTTTCTACAAACTCTCACCTCTGTCCCCAGAGAATTTTCTCGAGTGTTTATCATCATCAACGCAATCATGAGTATCAGGATGAGAATCGTAGCAATATCGACTTTCTAGACAGCATCAACAGGATCAAAGGAGAAGTGAATATCCTTCTTATGTCCCAACATCTTGCATCATCTAAAAGATATTTTAAAAAGATTCATGGGTGGAGATCAAAGCAACACCGGAGGACATCATCACCTACGTTGAATCAGAAATCCGTAGCGACAAATTTGTTCTACATAGAGAGATCCCCTTAAATCGGGAACTTCAATTAGATATAGTGAGACAGATTGTGTTCATGGAAAATAGAATGTAAGTATCGCTGTGGGAAGAAATCCTTAAAGAGGTTACTTATCAGTTCTTGTATGCAGGTTGCTACATGCACAACTCCTATAGTATCTTGAAACAAAGCATAACATTCGCAGTCTTCTTAATCTCCCGATGACTGCAGATGAAGTTTCTGACAAAGCCATGGAAAGACTCTTGAGTCAGAATGCAGAGCCTGCTACATTAGCGAAGAAATCCATACTGTGGATCGTCGGTGCCTATCGATCTCTCCAGATCCAGGAGATTCGGCATGCCTTGGCCGTGAGAGAAGGTGATGATGATATCGACGACGACACGTTCATTCCAGCACTGTACTTGCTTTAGTTATGCGCTAGCTTGGTTAAAATTGACGAAGAAAGCAACATTATGCAATTGGTTCATTATACGACGGCGTATTTCCCAAATGTCAAATGGAAATAGTGTCCACTTGTCTGAAGTATTTATCGCTCCAAGTATTCAGTACGGACCACTGCTCAACAGACAATGAATACACACATTACTGCAGGAAATATATACTCCAGAAATTTGGGTAATCACATGTATAGGATAATCTATCGTCGTTTTTATGTGTCGACATGGAAATTATTACGAGACAAACGCAAAATATCATGCGTAATCCAGACCTTATTTGTCGATGAGAGCGGTTGTCTTTCTAACTACAGTCAAAGATTCCCAAAGAATTTCGAAGGCATACACTACGCGGCATATTTTGGGATCCAATACATAATCGATTTATTCGTTCTAAATGCCATGATATACCTAGATTTAAAGGCAGCAGCGAAGGTGCTGATGGACAATGGTGCGGCAGTAGATTTAATGTGTGAATATGGCTGGACACCAATGTTATAGGCTCTGGAAATGGACATGAGGTAGTGGCGAGATTACATGTAGAAACTAGTGCTTAGAGTATTCATTAGGGCATCTAAAGGTGGAGAAGATACCGAGGGTAGCAACGATATCATCTGTTACATTAAGTCTTCTCAGGGCTGTTCTAGAATCTGTTCCTGGTCTGTGGCCTTCCATTTCATCCCTGAACCCAGTCAGTAGCTAGACGACGTATGGAACGCATACTGATTGACTCCTCTCCTACGCAGCCGCCAGCTGACAGGAGGGATTGCTTTCCTAAGTCAACTTTTTCCAGAAGAGATAATATTTCCACCGACCGATCGAGAATTGCTTCCATTAGTGTAGCCGCACCTTCGACGTTGAAGTTACAAGTGCTGCGGCAACGAATAGTAGAGGACATGGAGTTTCTTGGAAATTGAACACACCATGCAAAAAAAGTATCCCGAATAGTGGGGAACGGTGATCCCAGCAATCATCTTCAATCTCTTCAACTAGATTGCTTGCGGACACATCGAAGACCAGCAAAGTGTAAACTACCTCGTTTGCGCTTTTCGCAGTACGCTGCCGCCGGAAACACAGTAGCAGTTTACTACGGTTCTTTCGGACAGATTGAAGCGTACTTAGCAAGTTGCCATTTCCTGCGCAGGATTAGTGTCAGCGCCTAACCGCCATACCGAAGGCGAGCTGCCGCGCAATTTATCTACCCGAAACCACGGGTAGGCAGGTCTCACCTATTTAACCCCGTTTGATCATTCCAAATCATGGTTTGAGGTAGCAAACATGGTCAGGACCTATCCTCAAGCATAAATATGGCGATAGATTTCACGTCACGAGCTAGATGCTGAATATTGTGTTTTAAATTCCCCTGGGACTAGTCATTCCGGCTACAGAAAGATTGAGAAATTCGACTAATTTAAAACTACAAATAAGTTATAAAATGTTCCTATTAGACCTTTATTACTTATAAGACTCTATTATAAATTCTCTATTTGTTGCTAAAAGCTAGTAATCAAGGTACTGGGTGGAGCAGTGGTTCTCCTAGAATAAGATGCGTTTTGATGTCCTCTTTGCGATGGGAAAGCTGCCGATTAACTATCCTGTATGGCCTGATACCGTTCTTAGATTCTTACTCTCTGTGTTTCCCGCCAGTACTTTGTATAGGTATACTTCCATTTAATAGTCCGCTCGTTACGGTCGAATTGGACCGGTCCTGCTCACGGCACCACTGCAGCATCAAATACTATATGAGATATTATATACCCTGCTGACGATAAACTGAGACTACATTTGATAGGATGAATTTCTCGGTACTACCTATTAAGAATAGATTGTCCGCTCATTTTAGCTACTTTATGGAGTAGATACTAAACAAACCTCTACAATCCCATCCTTTTAGGTCTTATCAAATAGCTAAAGTATATAGATAGAAATCACTCGAATACAATGACCACACGTCCTCACAACTTTCCCGCACGCAGAAGATTGTATGTCTCCTGAATCTGGTGAAGCCAAAGGTCTGCATATCCATTCCTAGCCGGCCCTCGCTTGCCAACGCACAGCCCTCGCGCAGATCCTGGACTATGCTGCCTAGTGAGACAGAGAACTGACAATTAGTGGCAATCAGCCAACCGTCAGCGTCCCACCGTCCCAACTAGGACAATCGGTCCCCCAGGCCGCGAGGTCTTAGCCGCCGTAGGCAGTGTTTGGTCATTTCCAGCAAAATTGATAATCGCATGAACGCCCCTACCATTGGTCAGGCGGAGAATAGTTAGTATCAGCAGCGTGCTCGTCGGATTGGATGATGTGGCCTGGTCCAGGATCCTTTGATAGTTTAAGCCGTGCTAGTAAAACATCGAGGGCAAATATTCGTGCCGGGGAGGAGCTTGAGAAATTGGAGCCCATAGATACCCAGCCGTCCGATGCCGATTACAGCGGCACATGTACCAGAGCGGAGACGCGATATCATCGTCTGCAGACTCTGCACTGATGGTACTTTGTCAATGCCACTCCACCAAAAGGGAAAGCCAAGGCTTCTGACTCTTAGGAAAGGTGACTAATAACAGCCAGCTTAAGATACCCTCCACCATCAAATCCACAGCCACGGGCCATCCCGATTGCATTCCGCTTAAAGACTTCAGAGTGCTATTCGGCACCACCGAAGCAGTACTCACAATTTCCACAGTGCCGCATATGATGAATTGCAACGGCTTCGTCTTTGTGGATATCTGTCATTCCACCGCCGAGAACTGCCACGCGTCCGACATTCTCATGGCCCAGGACGTAGCCGTCCGGGATTGAGTTTTCATAAGGTGCTGACCCAAGGGCACTATCAATCATATCTACATCTGACCTGCAGAGACCCACGGCCGATTTTTTAAGCAAGACTTCACCGCGGCCTGGCGTTGGAATTAGAACGTCAACATACTGTCCTGGTTAACCCCATTTCACGAGTTTAAAGGCTCTCATAGTCGTTGCCATACTGCCTGGAAGAGACCGTGTTAAGTTAATCCAAACCACTGATATGAAGTGGGCCCTGCTTCTGACTATTCGTTATTGTTATCGTGTTAGAGAACCGACGTTCTTATTGAGGTACTTTATTTTGCTAGACGTACTTGGTAGTAGGAGGACCGACGGCCTGGTGAAGACGTAATAAACTCGGCCATCGGACGATAGAGTCAGACGGGCTTGAGTCTTTGATCATTTTCCTAACACACCGTGGATAAAACGACTAGGCCTACGGAGTAGACCCATATGTCTTTCAACAACTCATTCATTAGCTGTTACCGCCCCACTGCACTCTCTAAAAAGGTGTACATCACTAGATGCCCACTCCGAATATCTCAGTGGCTGTCGTTGCCGCTACTTTTGCGTTCATGTCGGCAGCTTCCTACCGATTTTGAATTACTCGACAAATGAGAAATTGGAATGCTGCCTCTAGTACAGAAATGGTTCACAGTGCGCCGTAACTTTACCATCTTTATCATAGTCTAACGTTCGGAAGCATTAGTGTTGTTCTGCACCTTAGGTAGGGGCATCTCGCCATCCACAAGTGACACACCCGTGCCGCAGTGTCGCAATACTAGTATGTAGTAGGGGGGTTATCATCCTTGGAGACTAAAGTTGTCACTGAATCGGTCATTTATAATTACCCCGCAAACCTAAGGAATTTGACCTTTTCATCAACTGTGATCATATATAATAACTCAATCTATCAATACGGTTGATATGGCTAACACAGACGCTACGCCTGTTGCTATTGAGGTGGACACTGGGGTTGGTATACTTGATTGACTGCTATTTATTATAATTGACTATCTATTGTTTCACAGATTGACAATGATTCATCCTATGGCGACGAAATGTTAGTACAACCACATATCTCTAACTATAAGCGCCCAGCAGCTAATATCTCGCAAGTTCGTGGTACACCGCGTCTGTTACATCCTCTGTCCTAGAATTCCGGAAGGAGAATGGAAGAACCTATCATGGATATCGTGACGGGGGTGAGAGTTCTCGACTCAAATCACTATACCTACTCTACTAACCTAAAAGTATATCTAATGCCTAATGATGAGAACGAAAAAGAACGATTAGATATGATGCACGAACTGATGTTGACATTGATGGACCGAAAACTCTTCCTTTCGCCAATTGGCAGCGACCCGCACCGTGTCCTTGATCTTGGTACTGGTACAGGTATATGGGCTATTGACTTTGGTAAAGATAAAAATAAATCTGACATATTATGTATCTGGACTGACAAGGGCCTAATCCATAGCCGACCAATTCCCTAGTGCAGAGGTCAGAACCACATGAGACATTACCAACTTCGTTACTTAGCTATATTCTAGGTCCAAGGGATTGATTTGAGTCCTATTCAACCGAGTTTGTATGTGTTTAATAATTTTTTCTAGGATTTTTTTAGAAATCGTAAGAAAGCTGACCCACAAGTGGAATAGTGTCCCACCGAATCTGAAGTTTATCATCGATGACTTCGATGACGAATGGCTAGAGAGTGGATATAATTTTATCCACGGCCGCTACCTCTTTGGTTGTTCCAAAGATTTCCCGAAACTTTTGCGAGAATGCTATAAGTAACTCATTTCCTCTATTAATTATATTTAACCTATTCTGATTTATATTAGGCATGCCGCTGTTGGAGCATGGGTGGAATTTCAGGAATGGGAGGCGAAAGTAAGGTCCGAAGACGGCTCAACAGATGGGACCTCCATTGAGCAATACTATAATCTCCTAAATGAGGAATACCTGAAAATAGGCCGCGTTGTAAACACGGCTCCAAAATTGGAAGGTTGGTTTCGTGATGCCGGATTCAAAGACATCCATGTCAAAAAATATGTGATTCCGATGGGAGCTTGGCCTAAGGACAAACATCTCAAAATGCTGGGCACTTGGAACTTGCTTGAGGCTGAAACAGGTTTTGAGGCGGGTGCTATGGCTGTTCTCACCAGGCATGCCGGTTGGATGAAGGAGGAAGTTGATATTCTCGTGGCCAAAACTCGCAATGATGCAAGAAATCGCGATATCCATACATTCTTTAATTTGTGAGTATTATCCGTCTATACTTTCGGGATATATTACTTATAGGTCTATAGTTATGTTGTATATGGTCGGAAAGATGAGTAAGAAGGGTGCCGTATATATTCAAGATTCGAAGACACTTAGTTCCGATTGGTAATATCCCATATGAAAGTCCGCGGAAATATGTGGATTATTTAGCGAAATTCTAACCACCAAATCTTAATTTAGCATCAAATACCTTACAAGTTAAATCTCGGAGACTCCCTACTCCTGGGGAGCTCCTGATGGATTTCTCCCACGCCTACCTAGGCGAGAGCTCTACCCATAGAGGTAAATAAACTAAGCTTACTAGGAATCCAAGCGTCAGGAGCTTCAGCTCCGAGATTTTATTCTTTCCAGAACGGATCACTTGCGCTTAATTAAACTTCAGTTTGCAGTCGGAATAATCCAATTTGAATCTGAATCCAAATCCGGTAACTGTTCCCATCCCTTCTGACATTTCGTCTGATAAAACCAAACCGTACTTCCCTGATTGCAATCCTGAGATCATCACTTGCACTCCAAGTGCGACTTCGCTCAGCTATCCCCTGCCACTAAACTAGACACAGTTTCTTTCTTGCAACAACTTGCGCTATCACACCTATCTCTAGGAATTGAAGCTTCCTAGCATCTCCGATTCATAATGTAAAGCGGCAGTTTGGTATTTATGCTGACCCATATTACTGACTTATTCTTAAGATAATAGGGGAGACCAAAGCAAAAAAAAAAAACACACTTAGAAAAGGGTATCATGGTTAACAGATAAAATGCACTAAACACGCTTTTAGAGATCTCTCTAGAGTAGCTCTCTCGAAATCACATCAAGTGTTTCATGAGAATACAGCTTTGAATGCAATTGAGATTTAACGTATGAAAATTCGATTCGTTCTCGTCTTCCTGGGGAAGAGTAATTCACGATTTTATGGATATGTGTACTCCTCACTTGTGGGCGGCAGCTCAAGCCGCAGTAATCGCAAGACGAGGCCTCTTGTGCATATCCCGTTCCTCCCTCTTATATTCCTCTATCACATGTAGTTTCTTAAGCTCGAGCCCGTTAATCGATTGATGTTGTCCAGGGGGGGAACACATGACCGATCGTAGTTGGTCCTGGAGCTGGATGGCATCTCTCGTCAAGTCCTCTTCAATTAGGATCTTTGCCGATGGATCGCATTTGACTGTTATGCACAGATCGAACGATCGCAGCCTCCGCACAAATAGTATTGGTGCAACCCAGGGTTCATCGATCGCTAGCCGGATACGTTTGCCACCGATGATAACACCCCCGACTGGACTGCAACTGAACCTCCCAATGTCCAGACTCAGCTTAAGTTCCTCCAGGCCCGACAGAGCCATGACTCGGGCCCAGAATAGTGCCCACAATCGGTCGTTATGCGTGTGTGAGTAGATCGATGACTTGTGCTCCTCTCCCGACATCGGCGGCCAGATCGGCATCCATTGAATCGTCAGACGCTTTATGGAACGCAGTTGACCCGGGCAAACGCTCATGCTAAACGCGATGAACGTGTGCAGGTCATCCACATCGAATTCAAGCTTGGAGTAGGGGATGTCGGCCGCCTCCGCGTAGATGGCACGACACACCCGTAACAAGGAGAGTCCCGAGTTGCTCAAGTTCTCCGGCAACATGGTATGCGTGTGTGGATAGAGCATACGGTCCCTGTGACCAGCCATATGGCCATCATTGACACGCCACCGCGCTGGGGTGAGAGGGCAGCAGTGTCGATTGTTCTGGATGGACGAAGAGACATGCTTGCAGCGAACATGACGGATCTTGCCCTTCAACTGGACCAGATGAACAGCCTCATCCCCAAAGACATAGTCGTAGATGAGCAGTCTGATCTCCGGGGGCAGCTTCTGCAGAAACAAGCAATCCGACTGCGAGGACATCTCCCGGTGGTATGGGTCAACGGGAACTTTCCCCTTGACCGCCGCGACATCCACCTGAGGAGCACAAATCTTGCGTTCCTGGATCATGTCCCTGACTGTCTCTTTCCATCGTCGACCGGTGGAATAGTAATGCCAGATCGAGTAAGGGTCACGAAGGAGCCAGGCGTCGAAGTGACGCATCTTGACAGGGATTCAGTGATCAAATCAAGAAAAACAGACACACGAGAAAACGAAAGAAGAGTGCAAACAATATGAAGCCGCTGCAGCAGCAATTAGAGCCTCCTTGGCTGTGGAGGTTACAAGATGAGGAATCAGAAAGTTGGACAGCAACCGTTGAATGACTTCGGAGAGGACAGTATAAGTATATCCTACGGCCAAAACACGACCGATCTATAGCGGCAATACGGAGAGACAATTGAGTAGAAAAATCGGACAACTTCCCACGTTTTTTATTCGCTACCCTCAACTATTCTTAAACAGAGAAAAGCACAACAAACGGGCGGCCAACACGCGGGAGAGTCGGGGGAATAAGATGCTCATCCTCTTTCGACCATATCGGGACTTCTCGGTGACAGCATGCCAGCCGATGACGTCGTCCGGGTAAGGTTTGATACACCCTTCTTACCAGACACCAACCACTGCGCACGCAGTGGAGATTGCTCTGGCGAGCGACGATGGGTATTCTCGAACAGAGAGATTATGTTGGACGGTAATTGGCAACCTCGAGGAGTTCCGATGGAAGGGGAGGAAATAGAGTATGAAAGAGTGGATATCGCCCGGTGGACACTCTTCCGAATTCCAACTCTCTCACCACAACCACCGCAGAACATCGCTGATCCTTACCTCCCTTTACCCCGGAAAACTCACACAAAAAGTCTCTAGATATCAAGTCCCATCTTACCCGACGGACTGATTGGGTGGCGATCTGAAATACCCCGTTCCACGATTAAGGAGAGGGAGAAGTCTCTCCAGCATCCTGAGAGAGTATATGGTCGATTCCGGGATACGGCGATCCTTACTCGATTCCGAAGTTGACATCCCTCCTGTCCTATGTATAGGCCGGAGTATAGTCCTCCGCACCGCTTACCTACAGTACGTACCCTGAGGATTATTGCTTAGCACTACTACCGAATAAAATATGCCCTCCTTCAACAGCCTACTACACGGTCAGCATAAACATGGGTTGTTTAAAACCGGTTTCCTAGTATGTTATGTTGCAGTGAGAGGTATACATGCAATATGCACATAACCGAAAAGATGGCAGTCGATGGGAGTGCATACCATCATAAAGTAAATCAGCCAATTGCAAGTAGTAGTCATGTAAGAGTCAATTGGTGGAGAATGGCATTTAGATATAAGGTGTCTGAAATGTTGATACTAAAAAGCGAACTTTATGTGCGGAATCAATTACTTTTTATATTTCCATCCTCGCAGGGCCACACCTCAATGTCAAACCCGTATGCTAACGATCACGACAACTAAGACAGCCGTTGGAAGTTACCTGTCCTTTTTAGACAAAACTTTTATCAATTATACTAGTCTAGAAGTGAATATAGACACCTTGTCAGCGCCTAGCCGCCGTACCGAAGGCGAGCTACCGCACAATTCATCTACCCGAAACCACGGGTAGGCAGGTCTCACCTATTTAACCCCGTTTGATCATTCCAAATCATGGTTTGAGGTAGCAAACATGGTCAGGACCTATCCTCAAGCATAAATATGGCGATAGATCCCTAGGATTCGACACACCTCCTTCCTATGCTAGTGGCTAGCTCCAGAGGCCATCGCTTTTAGCTTTAGATTGTGGAGTGATGATCGATTGATCTTAATATTTTCCAAGGCAATCCATTCGATCTTCGAATATACTCTCAACCAAAATGAAAGATGACATACAGACTTGCCTACTACCTTAACTGTATAGATCGCAACAGGGCTACGATTGCGGGATATATATTTCTGTAGTGCCGCAGCGACTTGTACGACAAACAACGAATAACCATAATCTACACTCTCAAATCCCTTCCCTTTAAACGCTCTACTCCAGAAAAAAGAACAAAAATACCCTCTAGCAAACCAAAAACGAATCTAGGAGAATGGGTTGCCAAGAAAAAAAGTAAATTTGATCGACCAACGCAGGATTCGAACCTGCGATCTTCCGCATACTAGGTTGGAGAACCGGAAACGGATGCCTTATCCACTAGGCCAGTTGGCCTCGATGCTTGAGGGAATTTGTCCCTTTGTTCTTATCAATCTTCTCAGGGGGGATGTTACGAGAATTTACTATATCGAGATATTGATTTGTAGATGGTTTTCGTGCTCTCAAAGTGGTAATACACGGTTGAGGCATGTGTCAATCGTTATTTATCTAGCAATGGTCTATAATTTCATGTTTCTGTGGACCAATGAATGTTCCCTCAGTCTGACGCCATGACCATGTTCGACATGCTAAATTTCAATTCATCGCTTGTCTCCGTATAAATTCGTAGTGTCCATATCTTAGGTCATTGGCCCTGCTCCCTTCCCAACCTGTGCGCCTAATAAGTTATCGGATTAGAAGCTATTGATGTGTGATTCTCTGCAAATTGCATGTACATCCAGTCTATATAAACAGGGAGAATCAGCCTGCGAGTCAGTAGCTCTTTCTTCTTCACTGTGCGATATGGTCCCTTCAATTCAGCTTTGATGGGCTTCATGATGGACGTCCTCTACACCCTCTTGCAAGAGGAGAGCTCCACTTTCGAGGTCGCCCTGATCGTCGCTAGAGTCCTTCGCACCGGCCACCGGACTGCTATCTGCATGTTCCACTTCCACTTTCCTGTTGTTTTCTCGTACAACTGCAACGTAGATAGCACTGCCCAAGATCAATCCTGAACCCGCCCAGCTGGCCGCTGACGGAGTGCTATTCCAGATGACTTTGTCGTAAAACAGCGCGAACAGCATCTGTGTGTATACCATCGACGTGGCGCGCGACCCATGGCCTGAAGAACTCTGAGCCCGCGCTGACTGTCCGGGCTTCGGAGGAGGAACATAAGCCAGTCCAGCCGTCAGAAGGAACTGAAGAACAAATCCAGATACACCCAGCCCCAGGAGGAGGATCCACTCGGTCAGATTGCCTGGTAAGCGGAAGGTGACCGACGGCACGGCTAATATGGCCACGACCGACACTATTGTCGACCACGTAGAGAAGTAAGTTACGCTGACGAGGGGATGGGCCCGAGTTCCGATCCAACGGATGGTGGTGTATGCGCACGCAGCACCAAGCACGCCGAGGAGAGAAACAAGAACGGCCAGTATGTGATGATATGAGTCCACAGGCTGCGGCTCTGCAGCGTCTCCAGATGTATTCCCGGCATCAGGACTAGGGTCAGAGGATGTCGAGCTTTGCCCGAACGGTTGTGCAATCAGTACTACCCCCAGTAGTGACACTAACCCGGCCAGCTGTTGCTTTCGAGTAAAAGGCTCATTAGGCATCAGGAACGAGCAGGCATAGCAAGCCACAATAGGTGCCAGGAAGGTCAAAACCGTTGCTTCCGAGAGCGGCATGTAAAGCATCGCATAATATATGCCAAACACGCCGAAGAAGCCACCGAAAGCACGTAGGATCAACAACCAGCGGACTTCGCGGGTCCCGAAAGGATGAGGTACCTTAGCGTACCACATGTACAGGTAGCAAGCTATAGCGGTAATAGACTGACGAGCGAAAAGAATCTAAGCGTGCTTATTAGACATTACAGTCCATCTGCTGGGGTACGTTACGACAGACCTGGAAGGGATGCATTCCCTTTCCGTGAGCACCATCGATCTCCAGTAAGCGTGTCATGACGTTCATGGACGCACCAAAGAATTGCGACAGCATCACCATTAGCACTCCTTTATTCTGGAGCCAAACGGTCCACAGCATGCTCCCCCACGTCGTTGGTGGAGCAACATAATGGGCTTCGAACTGGGATCCCGTCGGGGAGGGAGAACGGAGCAATGGCGCATCATACCGGGATTCGTTCACTATCCGTCCAGAATACAGAGACAAGTCGGAATAGAGCGAGTCAGTTGAGGGTCGAAAACTATTCGCAAGAGGCACGCCTAACCGTTGGACGTCATCCCTCTTATTGGATGGACGATCCTCGACGATCCCGGATGAATACTCTTTAGGCTTGTCGTTGTAACTGCTATCCGTCACGATCTCTGGTAGTTGTGATGGTGCCTCAGCGGTCTCATTGTGAGATTGCGAGGCACCCAGAGTCTGGTTGTGGAGCTCTGGTGATGATGAAGGTATAGCCATGAGTTCTGATTGTATCTGAAATAAAAGATAGAGAAGAAAATCCAGCTGAAATAAGAATATCTTTCTAAATGTGCACAGATCTCCGCATCCTAGAAATCCAGTTGGAATCCGCTCAATCGCGGCACGCGACAGTTTGTTGGCAGCGGTTCCTCTTGTCAAGAACGTGAATAGGAGAAAGAGGAGCGAAAGTGAATGACAAAACCCAGTGGAAAAGCACGAAAGCCTGTCTAGGTCGTTAGGGGATTGGTCCCACGGCCATCCGAGCCTATCGATGCAGGCTCTCTAGAGGGTTTCCAGCCATTCGCCATGGAAATTGAACCTGGGACCAGACCGTCTTTGTGGCAGCCAAATCATATCTGCGTTTTAGTGGCAGTAGAATGAGGGGTTCAGATGACCTAAGAAGTTAAAGCACGACGTTCACTTCGGTCTCGTTTTTCGGGGCTTCTCAGTGGGCCTTTATCAGTAGCGGCCCCCATTTCCCCGGGCGCTCGGATGGGGGCGGATATCTTTCTTGTCGGATAAGACCGAATATCTTTAACCAAGAACCATACTTCGAGAACGCTTTAATAACTCAATAGGCTGGTTCAATAGTATGTCCCAGGGTGTACTATATACTACCACCTTATATGATTATTGTATCTAATTACACAAAGGTGAATGTGTCTCCCCCCTTCTCCCGTAACATATTTCCAATTCTCTTCGTCCCAACAATCCGTTCCAGCTTCAGAGCATCCCACTTGGAGAAAATAGCACGCGCGCCCGTATCTGCAACATCAGCCGGGTCCAGACCGAGATATCCTACAATCTCTCCCCAAAAGACTGGGTTTTCAGGCACTCCATACATGATAACGCGCTTGACGCCTCGAATCTGATATCGTCGGAAGTGGTGGGCACGCTCTGTGTAAAGTAGAACGGACTGTCGACCATTCAAGAAGTGAGTGCGAGCGCGTGCGACGTCCCGGACAGATGTGTATTCCGAGATAGCTCCAAACGAGACATTCGTCGTTTGGGAAGAGGTAGCGAAGTGATTGCGCACACGGACAAAGTCTAGATATGAAGGAATAAAGATCAACGTTCCGGAACCGTTGCCTTTTCCTCTTCCGGCTATATTTTTGATGAGCGAGGATAGAATGGCAGTGGTGAAATACTTGAATCGGGCGTCAGGGTCTTTCGCAGGCGAGAGGCTGTCGAATCGCGAAAACGTTTGCTTGACAGGGACCGGCAGCGGAACTTCAGTGATGGCACCGGAATAGGTGGACATAAGCCTGACCTTGCCAGCCACGTTCTGCATATGTGAGGAGAACAGCGAGTTCAATTCCGGTGTAATGAAGGCCGACAACACGATAGTCTGTCGAAATTTGCGAGCCTGGTTGTCGAGATACCAGGTTCTCACACGGCTGAAGTCACAGCCGTGCGCTTCCCGGGGTTGCAGGTTGAGATGCTGAAAGATGTACTCAATGTGATCCCAGTTCTGCATAAGGAGGGCATCAGCATGGTCAACAATGACCAATTCGATGGAAGACAGGAAATCGTAATCCCTCTTCTTCTCACTATAACGGTGTCAGCAAGTACCCTGAAGAGAGGTGCGACAAAACTCACTCTGCCTGGTCCATAACCGTGCGGAGACCCAATGGACTTGCAAGGATGACATCCGAGTTATAGAATTGTGCAAAGTACTTGACCGTCTTCCGGGTGAACTTCAAACCTAACCGAAACATGTCATCGTCGTTTCCACCGAAGAGTTCCTTGAAATCTTCTGTCTTGCTCTCCCAAGTTTTATCTTCGGGAGAAGCGAATCCATCTAAGAATCGCTTCTTGTTCTCTTGCTGCTCCGGTTGATACAGCTTCGTGATCGAGTCCATCACCCGGACACAGGCTTGTCTCGTAGGTAGGATATATAGCACCTTTGGCCTGGTGAAACCTTGGTCTCGTAGATCGATATCCTCATCTTGTTCTTTTGAAACACGAGCGTTATTCTTGATGACGCGGTCCCTGGTCTTCAGGACATGGTTCAGGGTATGGAGACAGAGTAGATCTCGCAGATGGCTGGCGTTCGAGGTCGTTCTGGACCCGAAGAGGATATCTTTGTAGTTGAAAATGTAAGGCGCGAGATTCTGAGCCTGACTCTCAAACTTGGGTATAATCTCCGAAGCTGATGCTACAAGCTTCCTTTTGAGCTGCAGCCAGGTCAGCATTCTCGATCGAGCACTGTTGTAAACTAACGCACCTTTACGCTTCCCGTGTCTCGCATAGCTGGTGGAAAGGACTCCTCTTTCCCGTCTATTTCTGGCGTGCTGTATACGAGTCTGAAGTTATCCGAGAGCAGCTTCTTGCTGGAGTGCCATCGGTTGTCGGATACTGCTTGTAGTCTCTTCGAAAGCTCGCTCTCATCTGGATTTGCGAAGTGTGTCTCGAAGGGATCGGTCGCTGTTCAAGAGTCAGAATTACTAGTAATGCATCTTGGAGTTGTAAAGACGGGTCTAACCATCTTCATCCTCATCCACGTCCTCACCATCAGCCTCGCCCGGCCCGACGTTTTCGTCTTCGGACATGTCTTCATCCTTTGCATCGTCTTCCAGATGAGTGTCCTCATTTTCAGGCACATTCTCCACGACACGATCTTCAGTTACTTCATCATCCATGTGATGAAGCTTTCTCTTTTTGCGAGCAGGGCCTTTTGAACCGGAACCTGAACCTGCATTGAGCAGTTGTAGGAGTGTGTTGTATGGACGTTCCTTCGACTGCTCCTCCTCATCGCTCACAGACGACGCTTCATCAGCAGATGCAACATCTTCTACTTCCTCCTCCTCAAGCACCTCGATTTGTTTATCAGACTCGTCCTCCAACCTGTAATGTTATTAGTTAGCTTCACTGTAGATATCCCGGAGGAGTGGTCGGGGTGCTCACTGTACGTCCTCCACCCGCGATGTCTGAAAAGCATCTCTCCTGTTACTAAAAGACCTTCCTTGACCTCTTCCACGGCCACCGGCCTGCCTTGCACCTCTACCGCGTGCTGGTGCCATTATTTGTAGTTGTCGCTGACCTCAAGCTATGGCCGCGAACTTTTTCGCTGATCGGGGGTAGCGGCGTTATCTTATCTTAGCGTGAAATTTCGTCTGCGCGCACACACAATTTGAGCCTCTCAGGAACCACGTCGCCGCAAACCCCAGCGGGCGGAAGATTGGAGCCACTCTCCACGACAAGAAGAAGAGCCTGTCCGTCTGTATCTCCCACCGCGAGAGACAGACGTATCGATCCATCCCATCCGCCCAGCATGGCTGCCACCGACTCCTTTCTCCATCTCGCGCGGCCTCTGGGCCCTGTGGTAGTGGGGTCTGCACCGACTACCGCCCCTCTGAACGTTGTCATCCAACCCCAGGTATGATTACACTTCCTTTACAAAATATTCTTGATGGCTGACTGAATTTTATAGGCTATCTTCTCTATCCTTGACCACTCCCTTCGCCGAAATGCCGACCAGAAGCGTGTTATTGGAACTCTGTTGGGAACCAGGTCTGAAGATGGCACCGAGGTTGAAATTCGCAGCTGCTTCGCTGTCGGTCATACGGAAACGACGGACCAGGTCGAGGTCGATATGGAATATCAGAAGCAGATGCTTGCCCTGCACTTGAAGGCGAACCCGAAGGAGGTCCTCGTCGGATGGTATGCCACCTCGTCTGAGTTGGACACATTTTCCGCTTTGATCCAGAACTTCTACGGTGGACAGGGCGACGGAACATGGCCGCACCCGGCTGTCCATCTGACTGTGTCGACAGAGCCTGGTAAGGATATTCAGACCCGTGCATACATCTCTGCGCCTGTCGGTGTCACCGCGGAGAGAGCCGCTGACAGCGCCGCCTTTATCCCGGTCCCTCACGAGATCCGATATGGCGAAGCTGAGAAGAGTGGTCTGGAGGCTATTGCGAATGCCAAGGACAATGAGGAACGTACCTCTAGCATCTTTTCGGACATTGAGGCTTTGGAGCGTGCTATTGAGGAGGTCCTTGGTATGATCGACCGGGTCTCCCGATATGTCGAGTCGGTCATCGACGAGGAGGCCCCTGCCTCCACGGCTCTGGGCCAGTTCCTGCTTAACACCCTTGCGTTGGCGCCTAAGGTCGAGCCTGCTGATATTGAGCGTGACTTGTATGTTTCCCTAATACACGAGCTTTTGACATGCATAATTATACTAACATCTACTGCAGCAACAACCACATCCAGGATGTGCTCGTTGTTTCTTACCTTGCCAACACCATCCGCACACAGATGGAGTTGTCCAACCGACTAGCAACTGCGCAGCTGACGCTGGGCGGTGGCGAAGGTGCCGGAGAGTCTGGCGGCCAGCGAGGCCAGCGAGGCAAGGGTGGCCGAGGTGGTCAGCAGCGCAACCAGGAACGGGCTACGGAGGAGGCTCGTGCTTGAATAGAAGGAGAGAGGAGTATAATTGTTACTACTCAGTGATGTTTGCGCGGGCTCGTCCCGTCCAGGTCTCCTTCGCGCGAGACCTGGTCCTCCTGGTCAACTTGTTATTCTTTTCCTTTTTTGGCATTGCATTTTTGCTAGGGCGGCAAAAAAGCATGGCGTATCGGAGTCATCTGGCTTTGTTCAGACCGAAAGGAGGAGAGGGAGAGAGTGAGAGAGAATCATGCCCTTTTGTCTGGCTGGATCAGAGGGAGCTATTCTCTCGAGAACCCCCGCTGTAAAGCTAAAAGAAGAAAAAATCCGCCCGCCACTTTATGAAGCAACGGCAAAACTACCAATCTCGATGAAATGAGCAGGAATGAGCTAGCTAGATATTCTCCATTTTTGCTTCTAACTGTATGTAGGAGACTGCCTTTTTACACCGTAGCATGGTATGTATGCATTCTTTCGCAAGACCCTAGTCAAGTTGATTTCCACGAGGATTTCCTATATAATTTGCCCATGTTAAAACGAACACCAAAAGCAGAGAGCCGCCCATCCGGAAAAGAAATAACAATAAGAATCCATACAACCCCAATGCAATGCAGACCTGTGATGAAGCGGAACTCGTAGACCTCGACAATATCCCAACATTACTCACTCTCCCTTTCCAACTTTTCTCTTCTTCGAAACCGTTCCTTCAGTCTCATCTGAATCTCTTCGAGCTCCTCTCTTCCCTTTCCCCTTTGTCTTCTTGCCCGTAGTACTCATCCCATCCACACTCTCGCCGATCTCCTCGAGACCCTTTTTACCAGCCTCCTTGAGCGCCCCAACCTGATCGTCGTTCTGATCGAAAGCCTTTCGTGCTTCTTTCAGCTCACGCTCCATCCGCAGCAGCTCCTGCACACGACCCAGCTTGTTCGGATCGCGACGCAGCGCGAATCGGAAGTCATCGACTTTGATCTTCTGTCGGCGAGCATAGGTCGCGTACTGGGCTGCTGCGTGACACATCTCCAGGACGAAGTCTGTTACGATTTCGTCGAGGACACGGACGGTCTCGGGGAGAGGCTCTGAGGGAAAGGAAGGGTGCGGGCTGGGGTCACCGTATGCGAGAAGAAGTAGGCGTACTGGTATAATATTAGGCAGGAGCTTTCAATAGTGCACGGATTTTCAGGTAGCGGATGCATCTGAGGAGTGAAATGAATGATATAATAGGCAAGAAGCTGAAGCAATTCACATACATTCAGGCGCAAAGTTCATTTGGCCCTTGTGCCTTGCGGCACGGGCTCTAGGTTCAGCCATGGTGCGACGTCTCTCTTCTCTCTGCCGAGTTCTCCAATCTCCAAGTTTCTTAACCGCACTTTGAGGAGCTGACGAAGAGTCTCCTGGTGCTGACCCTGACTCTACCGATGCACGTGAAGCGGGGGTTTTGGGCCTATAGCAGGGCTTGTACCCCGCCCTGATTAACGCAGTTTCTTCGGGATTGAATGGCCAAGGAGGCGCAAGTACTCCAGCAACATGGCCAGTCGATGGGCGACTGACAGGACGTGGTAAAGAAGGCGTCGCGAAACCGTCGCCGGGATTGATGCGATAGAGCGATGTCGTCGGGAGGCCGGCGGCGAAGTGGACATGCCTGCCGCCGCCGCTGTGGGTCGGGTCAGCCATGGCCCAAACAGCTTTCCCTGGCGCGCGCGTGTCGGGAACCTTGACTGTGGACAACGATTCAACGCGAACGTTTCGTGCTCGTGCTTGAGGGTGAGAGATCGTTTAGAAAGTCAAGAATACGTGGGGTTTAACCCTTGAGAATCTGGTGCTGTGTCCTATTTGATGAAAAACCAAGGTAGCAGGCAGAGGAGGTAGTCAAGATGGTAAGTGACAGCTTTCCAAGAGTTATGTTAAGTGAGAGTAGATTAGGACACTTCACTTCACTGGTAGCCCCAGCTAGCCAGCACCGCAGTTTGTTGACAATAGCTAACAATAACTATAGTCTGCGCTATTCAACTTCCAGTCTCTCCTCCTCGTCTTCCTGCTCATCATATGTACGAGCGCCTACGCCCACTCCATCATGCCTGGAATCATGGACCGCAATCAGCATGGGTACGATTTCCTCAACTTAGCTGTCTTATAGTCGCATGGGTTTCTCGTTATGATGGTTGGATTATTCTGTCTTGATGGTCCTTGATTTATATCGTTCTGAACACACTCTGAACACACTCGAGGCTAATAGTTGCTTTTGATCTGCAGTTTCTTTGGTATCTTCTGGAAGTGCGCTAGGATCGGAGAGCGTCTCAGCCCGTATATCAGCATATGTTGTGTTCTGATGGCGGTGAGTCTATAGCCTCAAGGGGCCGTTTTAGTCCTCGGATCTGGTGATCCTGATACCCTCTACAGATCTCAATCTTCCTGGGCGGTTAAATCCGGGGAGGTATAGAAGGGATACACTCGGTTACTGAGCGGGGTCGGCGTTGTCATACAATTCATTTATTGTGCCGAGCCAGGTTCACCTGGCAATGCTTTTGCATGAGAAGCAGGTTCAGCTCTCTGAAGCAAGTCTGGCTAAGATAAAGCGAGGACCCTGCAGCGTCTGCGATGTGGACTTTACGACCTGTTACCAAGCTACTATGGAGTGTGAGAAACTAACATCCGAGCTCCATTATGCAAAGTTTGGAATGGAGGATAGATGACGATTTCGAGGTTCTCGTCAAGCGTCGGGTCTATGTACTGTGGGTTGGATCCACGAAGCATATGAAAAGAACAGATCATGAATAGTAGTTAATATACATGTACATCAGTCCAAAAGTGTATAGACCAGCCCTACACGCCTGTACAACACCAACCGCGCCTTGCGGTCCCCAAGAATGCATACGCCCCAACTGAACCACGGCATATGCTCTAAACTCATTGAAGCGGGTATCTCAAGAGTGGGAGTTGGAGTTAGACTTCTCTGCTAGACGTCGAAGACCTTTATCAAGCAATTGCTCGCGCTCTTCCCTGCCGTCCGGCTGGGAAGTCTGATTCCGCTCTGCGTCCCTCCGATCAAGTTCCTCAATGGCGGTTCGAAGACGTTCTGGGTCCCGGAGATATCGCAGACCTTTCATCGTGTATGCATCAACTGAAAAGCCCTGCTCTTCCATCATTTTGATCGCTGCTGCGGTCTCTTCGACTTTCTGTGCATTCGCGTACCCATTGATGATGGTGTTCCAAGTCACGTTATTTAAGCTAACGTCATGTTTGGCCATCATCTCTCTGATCTTTTCTGCAGCCAGCGGTTGTCTGTTGTAGATAAAGGCACTGAGAAGGATAGTCCACGTTCGCGTCGTCGGTTTCGCATTGGCTACTGGATGTTCCGTTGCCCATTCTATGACGTTGGGTCCCGGAATGGGATGAAGCATGTCCTCGACAACTTGAACACAGTGGCGAAGTTCGCGAGGATCACTGCGAAGTGAGACTAAAAATTCATTGTAAGTGTGATCCGTCTCCGCCAGAGGAGCAATGGCATCGTGTCCCCGAATGACGAGTGAGCGGAATCGCGTGTATAACCGGTAAGCAAGGCCGGAGTTTCGTTGACACCGCAAGTATGTCGCAATTATGATATATAAAGCCATCGTGCTCGGCTGAGGCTTTGAGTTACCCGGCGGATGTCTGTAGTGAGGCGGTAGAATCAGGAGATCTTTCAAAGGAGCCACATCATAGATTTGACTGTAGATATCGAGCATGGAAGAAAAGACCTCGGAAGGATCGGCATCAGAATCGACGTGCTTCGCAGTGAACGTATAATGAGCATGGAATATCTTGCTCGCGATGTAGGGGTTCTTCCGCATTTCATCGTAGGCACCAATCTCCTGAATAACAGTGTCGACACCACCTCGGTCTCCCCGCGCCACAGCATCTGTGAGCAACGTCAAGTATGTATATGAATCGAGTTCGAATCCTCGATTTTTCATGTATCCAACCATATCTAAACCCAACTGTGGATCACCGGTTTTGAATGCATTGGAGACGACGACATTCATCATATCGCGATGAGGTTTGACGCCGAGTTCAAGCAATTTAGGGAGAATCCTGAAATTTCGCTCGCCATTTCCATCTTGAACAGTGTCTAAAGTCAAGAGCTTGCAGCAGTGACGTAAGACGGCCTCGGAGTTCAAATCGAACCCCGCCTGCTTGATTACAGGTATTAGCTGAAGAGCTTCTAATGCTCTGTTCACGTCGCCAAATTCTGTGAAACGTGTCATAAAACCGAGAGCTGTTTCAGCACACATCTGAGTCTTGCGTTCCAGCATCATCCGGAAAACATTTTGGACCCTTTCTTGATCCGAGTTCTTGATATATAGACGTACGCCTTTCTGATTGAGAGAGACTACCGGCCATTTTTCGGGATCTAAGCAGGTGTGAAGAGCAGAATTGTACCAATCCTCGCTCTTCCAACTCTTTAGCTCCTCAGAATGAAATTCGTCAAGATAGAGAAGGCAGTCAGCAACCATGGCAAATGGCGGTCGAACATCTTCGTTGGCTGTAGCGAGCAAAAAGTTCACTGCAATTTTAGGATGATTTCGAAGTAACTGCAGCACGAGTCGCGGCCACTGGAACGCTCTCACTGCTCGAACCAGCTGCCCCCAAGTTGTCTGGAAACGGTTCTCGGAGTCCGTTATTATTTCTTCCAGGAGGGTCTTTCCACGCTCGTCCAATTCATACGATGCCGGCTGCTGCCATGGTGAATTGTAGAACTTGGCTTTGTAAAGTTTGGAGTAGGCATCCGACCAATGGCGCTCAATAGAGTCGAATGGATAGAAACTAGCCATTCTTAATGCAATCTCATAGCGAAACCACTTATCGTCTATAACCCTTCTCTGTTTCTTCAACTGCCTCCCCGCTCTATCAACCGCTGCAACTACACGTCGGCGTACGCGGCGTTCAATGTATTGACGGCGCTCATCCTCGGAGTATTGTGGATAGGTTTTGTTGACGTTATCGTCCTTCTTTTCGGTTATGTCTGCTCCAGCAGGATCGGTGTACTGCGATACTGTGTCATGATACCAATCCAGAGTTTCCTTGTCGAGAGCTGATCCACTCAAGGATTTTGCACCATCGGCATTTCCTTCCGCTGTATCCTCTTGCAGCGAATTTACCTGATCGATGAATTTATGCCGATCTGTTCCTCCAAACGTTGGTGTCTCCTTGGTCAGGGAGTGCCATGCAATCGGAGAGTCTCGGGGTCGGGGCTCCTTGAGTAAATCGCGAGAGACAAAAGCAGACTCCGTCAAATCACCTTCTTTGTAATCCACACCACCGGAAATACTTGTACTTGAATGCGAGGTGCCATTCTCTGCTTTCCTTGTCGTCTGCGCTGCTGCATATCGACGCCATTGCCCGAGTCCGTTCCTGGACCGCGAGACACAGGACGAAAGCCCGGCAGTCAAGCGGCAGCGGATAACGCTGTTCGGGCACGTGTACATTCAGGAGTTCGTCAAGAGAGGCATTGACAGAAACCGGACGTCGAAAATATCGGATACCGGAGCGTGCATCGACGGAGAACCAATGCTGAAGAAGCCCGGCAGGTCTGAGTTTGCGGACAAGAAGACAGGAAAGACCGCGGGTTTTAAGGTTGTGGCTGGTGTCCGCTGTGGCGCAAACACTGTGGGATAATATCACTGCGAAGATCCAAGTTACCGCTACGCTGCTGAATGAACATCAACAGGCATATTTTCGCAGCGCGCAAGTAATCTTAGACCTATCCTCCCAGTCCCTCAGTCTGATTGTGTATTCTTTCTACATCTGTCCAGTCTTGAATGTCTTCTATCTTCTGAACTGGGGAGACCATGTCATCCAACCACACTTCTCTCGATGCGGCGGCAACAGAACGCAAAGCAAGACTAGCGAAACTTGCAGCACTGAAACGGAAACGGCCAGAGCCAGAATCATTAGTGGATAATCCACCTCAAGATGAGGAGATCGAGGATGCAGCTCCTGAAGTCACCGCATCATATCTTTCAGGGAGAAACTATGATCCCGAAACGCGGGGTCCAAAACTTGGATTCGAACATGCTCCAACAGATGGCCAGATTACATTGGAAGAGCAGGCATCCGAAATAGCCAAGGCGACCGCTGAGCAAGCGGAGAAGGAAGCGGAGGCAGATCAGCCGATCGATCTATTCAAGCTACAGCCGAAGAAGCCAAATTGGGATTTGAAGCGCGACTTGGATGAGAAAATGAAAATTCTGAATGTCAGAACTGAGAATGCTATTGCGAGACTTGTGCGACAGCGTATGGAGAACGCGCAGCGTGCCGCGAAGGAAAAGGCTTCCATAAGTGACGGAGAAGGGCAAGGGGAGGGAGTCGGCATGGAAGGCGGCACGCTGGTGGAAAGCATTCATGTTCGTGAAAGGGAGGAGGAAGAGGAGCGAAACAGGGAAGAGGACGAAACTATTTGATACCCACTTATTGAAAACTCTTTTTGTGGATGGTTTTTATGTATCTGGCGTTCCAAGGCACATAGGAGACGCGGTCGAGGATGTAAAATGGCGCAACAGGTATCTATGGTATTGCAGTTCCATTATCATTATGTAATTTTTGGTAACAATACATGCTGAAGAATATTCACCAGCTTCAGAAATGCAGACTCCTGATAGACCTCTTTATTATACCCTATCTCCCCATGTTCATAGCCTGCGTGAGAGCGAGGCGCTTGCTGAAGGGACTCAAACTGCGTTCCCGCGGAGGACCAGGAGCCAGGGCCTCTGTTCGATGACGCGCATTCTGTCCTCCATATCTGCCCCCAGATAATTGAGGGGATCGCCCTCTTGGCGGCCGGCGTTCCCTCTCATGGCCAGGCGCTGGCAAATTTTCCGGTGTCAATGATCGCCGTGCCTTTGCAATGCGACTTTTATCCAGACTATCCCTTCGGGACCTATCTCGTCGTCTCCCTCGCCTACTCACTTCGCTGCTTCGTCCACGTTCTTCGGGACTGGATATTCCGCGACGCCTTCTTATATTTCTCTCCTGGTCCCTGTTCCTAGATCGCGAGCGCCGTACGGAGGAGGGAGAGGAATGTGAATACCCAGAAGAGGCATCGCTGTATCGTCTTTTCCTCCTTCTCGACTCCTGAGGCGAGACAGACGAGGTTCTCTGAGGTGATCTTGTCCTGCTGCCGCCGGCGTCGTACCTTGGACGTCGCTCGCGGGATACGGAACGGGAGCGGTTGGTGGATATGGTGGAGACCGAGCTTGAAGAATATGACGACAGTGACCTTGCTCGCTTCTGCGACTCGCCTCGGCCGTCTGGAAGTCCATCTAGGTCATCTATATCCCTCTTACGTCCTCGTTCTTCATCCTTTTTCTTTAATAATTCATCTGCGACGCCCTTTCTGAAGACAGGTTAGACTTCCGGGGAGCACAAAGTGGAAAAGGCATAGCATACGTGCGCAAGAGATCAGTTGGGACTTCTGTTGTGAGCTTTGGCCTCAGGTCTGGGTTTAAGAGTTGCTGCGTGCGGGAAGGCCGAGAAATATACGGTCTCTCCTGAGCAGAGGCTTTACATTCATAACTGTAATGCCGTGCTTGGTGTTAGTTAAAAGAGCGGCAAGAGCATGGGCTACCTGAACGTATCTCTTTTCAAGCATTTCTGACACAATGTATCAGCAGCGGCCTTCGTAGGGGCTCGCAACCCCGGAACATTTCGATATCGGTTCATTCCAGGCAGCGTTCGACGGAGTGAACAACCTGGAATCCGCGGGATTTTCAGAGGGGCCTAACCCCGATAAATGGAGGAACCAATGCGCACGTATGAGGAATAGGATATAGAATAGAAGAACACTGTAATTCTAATTGCGCCTTGTCTTAATCCCGACATATCGGAACGTTGGAGAGGTCATAACCAAAACCATAAATTGTCGCGGTGCGGCTGCTGCAACCAACCAGAGCAGGAGATACCCGCGCGGCAGGCGTACCGCGGGCTAAACCCCACGAAGGAAGCCGTTCTGCTTTGACTTTACCAGATCCCGGCCCAGCTCCAACGTCTGCTCTCTCTCTCTCTCTCTCTCTTACCCCCGCCGTCTTCTGTATCCGCCTCTAGTCTTTCAGGCAGACAATCACATTTTTCGTGGGAGACCCTACGAGGCTGGGTTGTACTGCCTTTGAAGAAGACACTGGTGTTGAGCATGAGCCAGCGACTAACGCTTTGAACACCTTGCTGACCTGCTATTGCCGGTATTACATCTGGCTGAGTATATTATCTCACGTCGTCCAACCCGCTAGCCTCCCCTAGGCAGCCTCAAATTTTAAAATACAGATTCTTTTCATATGGCGAATGTCTTCTTTCAAAGATATGTCGTCTTTCTCTTTGGGCTTGTGTGAAGCGTTTGTCAGCGACCTCATCTCAATTCGAGTTTCGGTTCAATCCTTTCCTTAACCCGCAGTGCGCTGCTATTAGTCCGGCTGAGCGTGGCACATCCTGTGCTTTCCGTGACTATTTTTGAAGATGGCATCGAATACGAACGGCGGAGGTGCGAATCGTCTCTCGTTCGCAAAGGTACGTAAGCTGGTGCAGAACGGAAATGGTTGGAAAGGCGCTGGTTAACTATTGCTCAGATCGCAGCAATGCCTCCCCCCTCTAAGCCAGAGCCTCCTGTTGCGCTTCCTGAAAAGAACGCCTCACAGTCAGCCGAACTCCTGACGAGTCCTCCGGTACCCCACACTTCCAGTACGACCTTACCCCCTGAGCAGTCCGTGAGCGATGGCCAGTCGAAGGAAAGCCATGGGGATCAACAAATTGAAGGCCTTGGAAATGCCGTGAAGGCACTTGAACTTACGAAAGGGAAGAGCCGGGAGGGTCCAGAGTCCTTTGCAGACGTGCAAGAGAACGGCGTACTTAAGAGAGAAACATCCTTTGAGGATGACAGGACTCACCTCTCTAACTCTTCTACAAAGCAGACAAGCTTCGACTCGAAGAGTATGGCGTCCGTTACAACTTTTGCCATGGACGAGAAGGATTCATTGCGCCCTGATGATAGCGCCAGCGTCCAAGCTGCGGACGAAGAAGAGTCTCTGTCCGGTCCCGCCTCTGGAGCGCCCAACTCGCTGACCGGATCCGAATCTGGTGCTCGATTTAGAGACATCAATACCCAGAAAGCAAGAGGCCTTGTCACTGGAGCCGCGCCCCGTTTCAATGACAGTGGCCTTCAGATTTCGGGGGCAATTCCTCCGGGCTCTGTTTCCAATAACTTTGTGCTGCCGAATGCGGACGCTTTCCAAAACGGCGGAAGCCTCCATGGCTTCCCATCAGAGCCAGACGAGAAACTCTTGGAAGCGATGAACTCTCCTAAAGACCGTCTTCTGCTACTTCAGCTGGAAGAAAAGATCCGAAACTTTATCCAAGATTCAAAGTGAGTTCCTTGTTTGCTTGCAGGCTAGATATACACTGTTGCCAAACTTCTAACATCGCACTAGGGAACAATCTCTGGAACTCCCACCATCTAATGCATTTGGACGGCTTCTCGCGCATAAGCTGGGTGACTATTATCATTTAACCCACTTTGTGGATAATAACGTGACATCTGTCCGACTTCACAGAACACCATTCTGTCGACTGTAAGTTATTGATACTCTACCATTTATTGTTACTACAGGACGTTTGCTGATAACTATTAGACCCACACCTCTCTCCATGCTACATGCCGCTAATACAACACCACCTCCAAGTGCTCCAGCCATGAAGATCATGCGTCGAACTGGAGATCGTCCTTCTGTTGGGGGCAGCACAGGTGCCAGTTCTTCGGCTCCCTCTAAGACCACCTCTGAGGCTGGTGGAGAAGGTGGCAACGACGAAGAGCACTCTGGCTCTTCTGCTGGTGCAACACCAGCGAAGGATAGAGCTACAATGACGCGAGAGGAACGAGAAGCTAAATATCAAGAGGCAAGGGAGAGAATATTCCGTGACTTTCCCGAATCAAAGTCTTCCGACAACGGTGGGGATCAGAGCGCACATATGTCCCGCTCAAGTTCAGTCAACGGTCGAAAGAAGACACACAGGCAGAAAACACCACATGACGATAGCTTTGAGGCAAGATCCCAGTTTAATGCTTATTATCCTGGAATGCATTACACTTCCGGTCCAGTCCCATACAATGGACCTATGGGCGATGGCTCCTTTACTGGTCCGCCACCTTATATGGTTGGACCTGGCACTTCTCCTGGCATGGGTTACGTCCAGAATGCTCAACACAATGTGATGTATTCTGCGCCGGTGAACATGAACTCTGTTCCACATTACCCTACGACAGTCTCCCCTCACGTGGCTCAGAACAACGGTTGGCAAAGTGGACCTATTCCTCAAGGGTCACCATATTCTGGGTATGCTACTATGAACCAGCCATCAGCCATGATGGCTCAACAATCATCCACGAGGTCCTCTCCCGCGATGAATAACTATGCCGTCCCCAATTCTACACAGTACCAGCAGGCGACCTCCACGTGGATGACAACGCCTTATCAGCCAAACTTCCAGCAGTCTCCGCAGCGCAACCCTCCACCTGTACACTGGCCGAACTATCCTTCTCAGTCTATGGTATCAGGTCCCGTTACGTACCCATATGGTCAACTGCCCCCGCAGCCCTACGGCTCCGGAATGCAAAATCATGCAAATCAACACCCGTTACCTGGAAGCTTTACTCGATCTCCTTTTAACCCTCAGACTCGGTCTTTCGTCCCCGCCGCAGCATCTCCTATGCGCTACCCTGGGAAAGGTACCCAGCAGGGAATGGGTCACTCCTACATGGGGGGCCAACCTGGTAATCAGCAGCAGTGGGGAGGATCCCAGTCTCCTGCTTCACACTATCCGCCAGCGCGTAACGCCTCCTCTGGAAGCCAGGATTCAATTGCGAAATGGGGCACACCATCTCATCTGCCTCCTAAGCCTCCGCCTTCGGAAGTACCTTCTGATTTTGACATGAAGAACAGGAATGCTTCCGTGTCAAATCCCTCATTCAACAACGGTTTGCCGAACATGAAAAATGGACCGCTTGTTGTTTCGGGTGGTTCCAAGCAAAACTGATAACCCATGGTTATCGGATAATTTCCTTTCTTGTGCATCTTTGCTACGTGGCGTGGTTGATACGAACTGCAAATGGAATGGCAGCGGCGGTCCTCCGGCGGGCGGCGTATCTGGGAAGCTTCTGGTTATCAGGTGGCAAGCATCATAAAAAAAAAAATCTCACGGTTGGCGCATCGCATACGGGGCTCTCCTCTGTGTTTCCTCATCCATGACCTCACCCTGGCCGGTAAAAGTGTGAGGGGGAAATCAGCGGAGCAGGGAGTGTTTCGGCTGGGAGAACGGCTTGAAGTAATACAATATCATGCCCGGTAGCCTTATGGGGCGATCTTGAACACATTTCTTACTCGCATTGATTAATATCCACGCAGTTCTTTTCGCACAGACAGCGGAAGAATAGCGTGGGCGTTGGGGACAGACTCGGGAATAAATAATGACCAGTGCTTATTATCTTCTGTTTATTAGGATTAAAATATGGGAAAGAGAGACTCAACATTGCTTTGCCTGGCCTTCGCTGACCTATAGTATCCCGACTGGTCGGGTCTCTAGCGACGCCTTCTTCTAAAAGATTATCACTCACGTAGATTGTCCTATGTATGTTTAATCGAAACTTTGCCTTGCTCGATCTGCTGGAGTCAAGACTACGGTAGAAATCCATTGATTTTTCCAAGATCGTCTTTTATCATTTGATGCAGGTTTATCTTACAGATAGATGGTTAGAGTAGCAACACAAGAGCCGCGAATATTGCTGGATAGACAGAAATTCCCAGATGCAACATGGCTGAGACACGCCTAGGAAGGAAAAGCAGCAGAAGAGGTTATGACCGACAAGCCACACAATAGATATACACAGGTTTGAAGAATTGCTTGTACACTCAAAGGCGACCAATTCAACAAACAGAGGAAAGACACAAAGTAAAGCACTTAAGACCTCGATGTCTGATCTATCATCTTGATCTTAATTCTTCTTTGCTTCCGCCTCGGGCTTCTGCGGGGGTGTAGCCGCCTGCTTCTCTTTCAACTCCATCTGCTTGATCGCATCCTCGAGCTCTTCAATACCTCCCTTTCGGAACTGCGTCACCTTCTTCACATTGAGGGCCGTCAACTCGTTCAGGGTCTCGAATCCTTGCGCTCGCTGGCGTGCTACAGTCTTTGCGGTCATGGAGAATCGCATATCTTTCGGGCCGTCTACCAGCTCCAGGATCGCACTGGGGGCCTGGTCATCCTTCTTGGGCTCCACGCGGAGAACGCGTGTGTATCCACCGGGGCGGTCGGCGTAGCGCTCACGAAGAGGACCGAACAGTTTGGGGAGGAGCTCGTGGGGGGTCTGTTGGTATGGTTGTTAGCGATTGCTCACACCACTCACAAAAGTATGGAGGAACAAAAAGGCCGGATATGGCTTTCCAGGATTGTGGAGATATAACAGCACGAGTGGAGGGATCACTCGAGAGCTCAAAAGTCACGCATGATTCGGGGATCCGGGACACCTCATGCTGCTAATATACCCACAAGTCCTTCTCACCAAATATACCTGAGAAGCGTATGATGAACGGATCCACATACATAAAAGATCTGCAATGCCCGTCTTCTGCTCGCCTCTGTGTTCTTCTTGCCCAATGTGATCAGCTTCTCAGCAAGTCGCTGTGCCTCCTTCGCCTTCGGCCATGTCGTCGTGATGGATTCGTGCTTGAAAAGAGACGTGACAAGATTCCGCAGCAAGGCCTGCCTGTGCGATGACTTTCGACTGAGATGACGGTATTTGGCCGCACCGCCCGCCATCTTGTTGGAGGATTATGTTTGGAGAAGGAGGATTAAGGGACGGAGGAGGACCGCAAAGATGGCTTGCAGGTACTGCGACGAGAGGAAGGTCGAATCGCGCTGGCTAAGAGCACGATAGCTCTGCAGAAGGGGAAGGATATAATAATTGACGCCTTGATGGCGGAGCCAGAAGAAGAGCTGTCTTGATCACGTTGAGAGAAGGCTGAATTGTTCTTCAACTCCTTTGGTCTCCGATCAAAAGATTCGATCCTGAGGTTTCTGCCACAGCCAATCGGAGAGCGAGCCTACGGCCCCGATCGGCCATTGCGGACTACAAGGGCAGAATCATCTCACTCCCATTTCCTCCAGTTCTATGCAGTATCTTGCGCTCGGTTTAAAACGAGGTTGTACAGCGCTTTGATCTCTTGACTAAAATCTTCTTTGTTTACTTTACTTGGTGCACTGGAAGTAAATTCTCGTTTTATCCACAACCGCCTTCATCCCATATCCTTGAGTACAAAAACAGAGCAATCAACCCCACCGCATAGCATCGCTGATTCTACATCTTTGACGAAACGAGCTGTATATACAAACAAGGCTCTGCACATACTTCTAGACGGCTACTCCTAACAGCATGGGGTTTCTCGCTGGATTCGTTCGTTCCCAACTGTCAAACCCATAAACTGCACGAGATCAAGACTGATTTCCTTTTTGATCATATAGTTTGGCGGGTTCGCTCTCACCACCTCTGTCCTGTACCTGTCTGTTCAAGTCCACCGTTCAAATCGCCTTGAGCAACGAAGGTCGATTCGCGAACAGGTTGAGATCCTGGAAACACTTGCCTCGCCTGCAGGCGCTTACTACCGTCGTTTCGCCCCTGAGGGTCTAGGAACGCCCACGCCGCGAGATTTTGAGCGAGAAAGAGCAGGCACGAAGGCGATGTTGAAGGAGAAGTGGAATCGCGAGGTGGAAGCATTGGCCCGGAAGGCGTACGAGGTGCGCTGGGAAGATGTGAGAGAGACCGCCGTGGAAGGATTCAGGACGGTTTCGAGATTGGTCAAGAAGGAGTAAATGTATGTTTGGAGAAAACTTGCATGGCTGTGGGTTCTAATTTATGTGACGTGGATGCATTGAGCGATTTGATTTTTCATTCGTTATACCCATTTTACTGTACATATGATGCGAGTGGGTACGGGAGTTCGGATATCAGTTTCTTTGCAGGCCTGTTGTGGATCATTGCATGCAATCCTTCACCTCTCTTCATGATGCTTTTATATTTAATAACGAATTCTGCTATATTGTCTAATTTATATCGATGAGTACTTGAGTGAAGCATGCGCAATGTATCGTTGCATAGTATTAGGTCTCATAATATTGATAGAGTTTTGCTGGATGCCTATGACTAGGCCGATACCGCACACCATAGAATGGCGGTTTCAAACCTCTGTTTCAGAGGGAGGTCGCTATGTCCAATACCCGCCGGGACAGCGATCAAATCATTCCCCGGGTGGTGGCCGTCCTTTGCGTGACTTTCTCACAAGCGGCGTATGACATAAGATGTGAACCTTCCTCGTGAATTGAAAGCTCGAGATGCAGTCGGAGGGAGGGCTGCATTGCTCCCTTTACCGTTATCGTGTGCTCGCGGGATCCGCAGCATTAGCGCTTTTAAGCACATGGATGTGAAGGTAGCATAAGCATCAGTGCCAGATTTGACCTTTACCTTGGAGTGCTCGATGTCCCACTTGTATCTACACTTTCACTTTCACTCCAGATATCCTTGCTTTCTCTTTCGACAGCACGCATGGCGTCAGCAACCTCCTCAAGCTTAGCAACAACATCCAGCACTCCGCTCTTGACACGGTCAAAGTATCTGTCGTTTGCCTCACGTCTCTCACGAGCAAGAAGAATATCTTTCTCTGTCTCTTCGTCCAAAGTTTTATACGAGTTAGACTCCCCTCCTGGCCGATCTGCTGTGCCTTTGGAGGCCGAACGGTCTTTTCTGGCAGGTTGCTGATGAAGTTCATCGGCACCTTTGGTAGTATCAACGACTTCATCAGCCTCACTGCGCGCCCATGCTTGAGCGAGCTTCAACTGCTTTTCCCGTAGTTCATCAAGGGCTTTGGCATGCTTCTCCCCGAAGACATGTTCACCGTTCATCGCACTGAGTTCCACTTCCGCAAGGGTGCTCTGCATCTCCTGCCATATTGCCTCTGACCGATCTACTTCTCCTTGGGAATGAGAGCGCGAGATAAAAGGTGAGAGCAGAGTTTGGCCTTCCAAATGTGTTGAGGGCCGTGATGAGCGCGTGCGCATGAGAGGCGGTGAGGGAATGCCTCCCGGCGTCGTAGCTGGAGATCCTCCATGTGCGCCAGCGAGGAGACCGGAAGGAAGGGAGATATTAGATGCATTATGAGACGGAGGGCCTTGAAATAAAGAAGGAGGTGGTAGACGCTGGGAGCTTGTCTGTCTGAGTTGCTCCGATTTAGAGGAAGACATTTTGGAAAATTACAGCAGGGGGTATCACGTTCACAGAAAATCAAAAACTGATTTTACAGAGAAAAGAAAAATATGACGCAAATATCAAAGTTATTAATCAATGGAAGTGTACATTATTCCGTACAGCTTTTGTATCTTCGTAGATTGACTGTTCTGTAGTCCCTAATGACATACTATGGAGTGGGCTCGGTCCCCGCCGACGTTTCTCCGATCCGGGCGGAGTGGCCCTCGCTTAGCGTCGTTAGGGCGAACACGCACACCTAATTTTCGACCTCCCGATTTTGGCGAGACGTCGGCCGTGAAAGTTGTGAACGACTTCCCTCGACAACCACCCCCATCAGCCTTTAGGTCTTTCAAGTCGGTACGTCTCCCTCGTTCCTGCAACATATTCATCGAAATTCCATATCCTCCATTGATCTGGAATTATCGACGGATTCCCTCCTGATGCAACCCCGCAGATACCCTTCAATTTCGCAGTGTTCCACCGTGCGACAGCAAACATCTAACATCTCTTTTTGAATTCTACAGTAACCGTCCAACGAAAGCAACACCGCCAAGATGGGTAAGGGAAAGCCTAGAGGTTTGAACGCCGCCCGCAAGCTCCGCAACCACCGCCGTGAGGAGCGATGGGCCGATCTGTCCTTCAAGAAGCGTCTCCTCGGAACCGCCTACAAGTCCTCTCCCTTCGGTGGTTCTTCCCACGCCAAGGGTATCGTCCTTGAGAAGGTCGGAGTCGAGGCCAAGCAGCCCAACTCTGCCATTCGGAAGTGTGTCAAGGTTCAGCTCATCAAGAACGGAAAGAAGGTCACTGCTTTCGGTGGGTTACCTGCTCCCTTTTTCTTCGTGGGATATTTATCGAGGTCAATATGGGACAAGAGGCTGGATGATAGGAGAATATGGGACTGGTTTTTCGTGACTGGAGGAGAATGGCTACGGGAGGATTTTGCGAACATATCAGAGAACCAGTTATGCTAACTTCATGACTCTCTAGTTCCCAACGACGGTTGTCTGAACTTCGTCGACGAGAACGACGAGGTCCTCCTCGCCGGTTTCGGTCGTAAGGGCAAGGCCAAGGGTGATATTCCCGGTGTCCGTTTCAAGGTCGTCAAGGTTTCCGGTGTCGGTCTGTCCGCTCTGTGGAAGGAGAAGAAGGAGAAGCCCCGCTCTTAAATAACGAAAGCGAAAAAGGGGGGGAAAAGGGTGAGGAGTTTTCTTTCTTCGAAAGAGAGGAGATGGGTTTTCCTCGGGAGCATCACAGTCACTGGGATATTATGTTGTCTGTAACTCTGGTCTGGATCAGGCGGATTATGGTTCAGGACGGATGAGATGCGATGCAACTTGCAAATACTACGAATTGATTCACTGCGCAAAAAAATTTCAAAGATGGCGTCATGAATACAAGCTTTTTTTCAACTCTTTCTCTCCTTCATGAGAGGGTCAGGGGATCTCCTCGAGAAGAAAAGATAAATGAAGGATGTTCTGACCAGCCTTTTCGGAAGGAGTCTCCCGAAGGACGGGAGATTGCTCGGTGTAATATTATGGAGTAGCCAATGATCCCAATCATCATCTAGAAGCATCCTCTCAATTATAACAAGTCTACTTGATCTATAATGAGCTGCGTGAGACGTTCATATGCTTTGGGTATCATTTCATTTTTTTTCTTCATATTTTCGTCTATTGTAAAAGCCATAACTCTAGAAGTTGATATCCTCCTTCCGGTAGTGGTCTGAGACGATACGGTACAGGTACGACGGCGCGTGACCTCCCCTGCAAGATGCTGTCAGTTCAAGTCCACACGCAAGGGAACAGAAATGCGTTAAAGGAATGTGTACTTACAAGTTAGTGATGTAAAGATCAACCAGCTCTGCTGGAACATAGTCATAAAGCGGATTCTCAACGTCGATCTTGTCCACCAGGTCACCATCCTCATAACTGAGAACTTTGCTTGCATCACCGTATTCGATCAAAGCCTCGTAGTCGAAGGGATACACCGGACTGAGTTTGTAAACACCACTGACCACGACCACTGGTGTCTGATGGACTTTGGCGGCTCGGGCAATGACTCGCGTACCAGCGGCCGCAACAAGTCCGCCGTTCGCTAGGACCGAGTGTGTGCCCAGAATCACCTTGTTGACCCGGGACATAAGCGCAAATACGGCGGAGTCTGGGATCAGGATGACCGTGATGCCCATGGCAATCAAAGGCTTCTGGAACGACTCGAAGCTCATGCTCTCTTCATCTCCGTAGTTGGTTCCGCTTACGGTAGCGTGCGTCGCCTCGTGGTTGTTCGGATAGGATTCTGCATGGATGACGGTGAATTTCCGCTTCGCAGCGGCCTTCATCAGGAATTTCTGGACGGTGGAAGAGGACGTGTGGGTGAGGATGACCTCGTTAGAGTGGATATGCTCCAAGGCGTAACCAGCTATCTGATCGTCCACTTGGCCCAGCTCATCGATGATCTCACCAATGCCGTCAATAACCTCTGCACGAATGTCCTTACTTGGGGCGTGTCTACCCAACGGCGACGCAGGTAATGCCGGGGAGCCCGGTTGCGAGGAGTCCGTGTCGGGATGTGACAGAAGGCTGAACATGGAGATCGGGGCTGGAGTGGGTGCGAATGAGCCGAAAGGCGGCCGAGAAGAAGATCTCTCTGAGCCTTCGTGTCGGACAGACAGATGGTCATGGATCCCCAAACCAGCTTCAAATTCCTTAGACTGCGGCGGGGTATGTGGTCGACTGTCCGAACCGGCGTCACTGGACAAGGAGAACTCGGCCTCTCGTTCGTCCTCTGCTTCGTCTCTGATGAGACCTAGCACCCGTCTCACAATGTTGCCCACGACCATCTCTCTGGGTTGCGCTGCCATCAACCGTCTCCCAACATTCTGCACCCGCTCAATCAATTTTGCGGCATCTGTTGTTCGGAAGAAGGAGACGACGCGGAGAAGAAGGTAAGCGGTCGCGATGGCGCATGATCGTGAATGACGAATCTGTCTCCGTTTGAGGAGTCTGCCGTTGTCAGTGAGTCAACATCCATCACAAAAAGATAATCATGTTGGAGGCATACGATATGAGATTGTCGATGGAAGTGTCGATCGGGTTCGTCTTCAGCGACTTGAGGAATGACGACAGGCCTGGCGTCAAGGCCATCGAGTTGGACGGCATCTTGGATCTCGGAAAATACTGCTCCTCCACAGATGCTATAGCATTCAATTAGTGGTTGTAAGACAGGCGGAGCAAGGACGGAGCCAAGCGGTGGTGTGTGCAGAAGAACGACGTGCCCCTCTTGATGTAAGGAGCGAAGACCAGCGGTGTTTCAGTTCTGGCCGTTGTCGGAGAAGAAGACGGGGAATGAAGACGGATCCAGTGAGGACAGCTCTTTTTGTCAGATATTGGATTGTGCTGACTCCCTCGACTGATCTGAAGTCTGATGGTTGCTGGTGATTGATTGTTGTCCGACTAATAATTCTCACTTTGCAAAAAAAGGCCAAGCTCGGCCAACGGCTCAACGGGCTCAGCCGAGCTCAACTCCTCCTTGTTGCTCCCCACACCTCCGTCATCCGTTGAGTAGTCAAAGACAAGACTTCACAAGGTTTCCCAGCCACTCGCTCCGTTGTCGGTACTATCAACTGCCAGGTCATCCAGAGCATTAGTGTACTGCATCTTGAACTCAAAAATTGGCACGTTGACAGGGGCAGCGACGTGGCAGCGCGAGCGGTATCGAGGGACGGTCGTCCGCTGGCGCATTGAGGTCTGCAATCGCCCTTTCTCTCTCCTTCGGCGCTTATCTGTCTCATCGTCTTGAGCGCAAGCTCCCTGGTTCAATGACTGACAGTATATCCTTCCAGATATCTGCGTCAGGGTCTGACCCGATGGCCGTTGCTGGAAGATGAATTCATTGAATATACTGTCGTCCCGAGTCATTGGACAGTCTTCATCTACTAGTCCTCCGCGCCATCGCTCTCGCTCGCAAGGTGAGGTGCTCTCAGGGAGTCCGCGCAGTGACCTAGCCAAGAGCCGATCGTATAGCTACCAGCAAATCCAGGACACCGAGTTTTCTGAGAAGGATCGAGAAGGCGGTTCGGACCCGTTTGAGCCTACGGACGCCGAGATTCATACCTTCGACGAGAAGACCCCTCTTCTACAGACCCTTCAGAAGCATGCGACTCTCCCGGTTCATAGTAGACTCCAACTGATTGCTCAACGGCTATTTGATGCCATCGCGGAAACGATCAAGGTTATACTCTCCACTCTTGCTGCACCGGGGGTTTATGCTGTGCGATGCTTTCGAGACGATGATGGGCGCTATTCTCCTCTCGTTCCAGTGAAGAAGCTAGGACGTGCTATGTCAACCAGCAGTAGTCCACCGTCGAAAGGAGGGAAAACGTCAGGGCAGAGCAAGGGCAGCAAACGGTCTGAGAAGTCTGCAACTCGTCGAGATCCTTCTACCAGGAAGCTCCGGAGCTCCACATCCCGGGATTCCATGATGTCGACAACTTCTGACTCTGAGTTAGACCCACGAAGCGATATGAAGACTTCCGGTAGTGGAGGGCGTCATGGGAAGACAAAATCTCATAATGCAGAACTGGCAACCGAAGATGGCACTCCTCGACGTTCCATACGGATCAAGCTCCACAATGAAGATGTTCTCAAAAGACAGAAGCAGCGACGATCGCAGAGTACCGACCCGGGTCAACGTCTAGATAACCCGTCGAACCTTCAGGCCAGCCTCGCAGCGGACAGTCTCAAGTCACCGACGTCTCCGTCCCCACATAAGATCACCAAATATCCTCACTCTCCCACTCCTCCGCGCCCTCTGGTCCCTTCGCGTCAGCCTTCATATACTGCGGGCACACGCAACTCTAGGATTCCACAGAAGACTTTAGTCCTTGACCTAGATGAGACGCTTATTCACTCCCTAGCCAAAGGTGGTCGAATGTCTAGCGGTCATATGGTCGAGGTCAAACTGTCCAACCCGGTGACTACAGCAGTGACCCCTGGTGCACCGCCCACGACACTTGGTCCTCAGCATCCAATTCTGTACTATGTCCACAAGCGACCTCATTGCGATGAGTTTCTCCGCAAGGTCTGCAAGTGGTACAAACTTGTTGTCTTCACAGCCAGTGTTCAAGAGTATGCCGACCCGGTCATCGACTGGCTTGAACAGGAACGGAAGTTCTTCCAGGCCCGATATTACCGACAACACTGCACATTGCGGAACGGGGCCTACATTAAGGACCTCAGTTCCGTGGAGCCGGACTTGAGCAAGGTCATGATCTTGGATAACAGCCCCATGAGCTACATCTTCCACGAAGGTAGGATTCCTTACCGAGAGCATCCAAATAGCAAGCCTAACGTCTACAGACAACGCTATCCCGATCGAGGGCTGGATCAACGATCCGACGGATAATGGCCTGCTGCACCTCATTCCCATTCTAGAAGCCCTTCAGTACGTCACTGACGTACGAGCACTTCTAGCACTGAGAAGAGGCGAAGCAGAAGCCTAAGCTGGCTCATGTGTTGACCATGGAAGATGTGGGTACGAATATTGCGCATATCACGTCTGTTACATTTTCCTGTTCTTCTCGTACTGCCTTGTAAAGAAACTGGCAGAAAGAAAACCCCCCGCTCGATGATCATACCCTTCCGCACGGCCGATTGTATTTTTTTGCCCATACCTTTTTGCACTTCACTTCCTGATAAACCACTTCTAAATGCATTGTAGTACTCTTTGAATGTTGATGTGTCCATTCGATTGTTGTCCCTGGCGTTCTTGCGAGCGATCGGTGTTTGTCATAATATTATCAATTACCATGGGCTGGTTTTAGACCAGCCCAACAAATTACTCCTCATTGCCTTGCTTATATGGTCCTTCTTGGTTACTTGATGACATTGTCCTTTTTCGAGACTTCTGGTCAGTCAGGAGTGAAATAAGATGGTTGTCTTTTTCCGGGGTAGATAAAAACAAAATATACTTTGAGATGGGGAATAGTCAGGATATATAACAATCTCTCCCAGAGCAGCAGGGGCAAGCTTCATGTTGATAGACTTTTAGACGTCTGAGAGATGTCGTACTGTGCACCTGTATTACTTTCGGCAAGGGTTTCGTCTTTGGAGCTTGTGTGGCATTGTATGCGGTATTGCTCTCTCTTTCTATTGCAGGATTCAGTCATCGCAGCTTTTTGATCACTGAATAAAATTGAATACGATCCTCCTCCTTTCCCTCTTCTGCAAGGGTTAACTAGAAAGCTAAAATTCATATCTCTTATTTCACTATGGCGTTTCTCCTAGGACCTATCGTATTTCGCAGTTGGGGGCTGATCAAATCCCCATGATTATCAAAACCGGATATGTCGGTCACCCTCTAGCGAATTCAAATAGGGAGCCGATAAGACTGCTTTTCGCCTTCCCAAGTTCTAGCACAGCGTCTATCTCATCGTCGAGATTCTGCAAGAACCGGTCCTTGTCCCACGCTGGCTTCCACCCGATTCTATAGGGAATCTCGGCGATAATGTTGTCACTGCATCTTTAAATCAGATATAACTCTTCCTTTCGACGAGTACGTAGGCATAAGACACATACCCGGAGTTCCACAAGGTCTGCACGAATTGTTCTGGTACCCCCAGCGATTTCGCAGCCCCTTCATCGCTGGCATAGATCTGCGTCTTCGAGTCTGTTACGATGCCGCGAGCGTTGAGGGCCAAGGCTAGGTGATCTAAGGCTTCCCCTAGAAAGACATCGTGGGCCAGTGCAAAGTAATAGCCCTCTTTCCCACTCGGCAGCGACTCGTTCCGGAGGATCTTCTCGATTATCTGCCGATAGAGAGCTGTTAAATCAGAGATGTGCACGGCTGATACTTTCTGTGATCTTGATCAGTCATTTTTATGTCGTGGTCCTCTGTAAGTTCCGTATCGTACTGTATTTTCCGCAAATTTGTACACTGCTTTACCCGAGACACTGGCCTGGATATAAATTGGAAGTACCACAGAACAGCTTGTTCCATTTGCCGCTACCTTGCCATCTAAGTAGACTTGTTAGCCCCAAATCAACCTAGCATCATCTTTCTCGAGTGGTACTCACAGACTAGGGAAGGTATAACGATGAAGCTAGTTACACGTCTTGCTATGGCATGCTCGATGACAGACACATCAGTCTACGCATGTTAGAAAACGCGTTCTTGGAATGTCAGTCAACTCAAGCAAGAACATAGCAGCCTTACTTTTCGAATAGGGAAACTATCCGCCAATTGCTTCTCTGTATCGAACACTGCATCGGTGTCCTTGAACTCCCCAGCGGGCCAGCCGGTCTTTTCGTAGAACGCGCTCAGACCCGAGGTCTATTTCACGGTCAATAATTGACAAGATAGAAACACTGGGACAATGTACTTACATGGATAAAATAAGTTTTCTCTCGGCTAGTTTCTCCCCGCTTGCCCAGCGCGTTGATGAGATACAGCGCTGAGCATGGGTCTATAGAGCTTGCGGTGTGAATGACGATGCTAACTGGAAAGCAGTCAGTCAATTTAACCACTAAGATCTGATGACAAGAGATTCATACTGTTGTAGTGTAATATGCTTTCGATCACAGCTTTCTCATCGGTCAGATCTAACTGCATCACATTGATGCCCAATTTCGTCAAGGCGCTGGCTTGTTCTTCTGATCTAACCGCAGCAATAATTTGATCTTTCTTGATCTTCTTATTGTTGCCGGCCAGAAAGTCCGCCACTACGGAACCTCCTCTATAGCAAAGTCAGTTGCTAACAGGTACATCTACCGGAGATTAGATTATACATGTATCCAGCGGCTCCAGTGATCAAAATATTTGAAGGCATGATTGAGACGGAATAAAGCAGACAACGCTTTGCTTTTTTTTTTTTTACTGAATCGAATAGATGCGAACAGGGTATACCAGGCGAATTTGGGATAACTGCAGCTGATTCGAATCCCAGTTCATGTATATGGAAATATTGCGCCATATTCCTGTGGGTACGGTGTGTATTTCCTCCGATGTTATGCCATTAATCTCCAAATACTGCGATTGATAATCAAATGCAAACCCTGCCATTAATAACTAAATGCAAACATTGCCATTGAAAACAAACAGATCTTCTCTAAATGACACTAGATACACCTATTGATAGAATTTCCCAGGATCGGCTAGTAGTAGTAGGTGTAGGGTAACTTAGAACATGGAGTTGATTGATTAGCTAGAAACTAGTTTCCCAGGAAAACCCTATAAGAGGATTTCGCTAAGATGCAATGGACTACGTGATAAGGTCAGCTGGTTGGACAATTGATATTCAAATGCAAACACTCCCGTCAAATGCAAACACCATGATTGATAATCGAATACAATTCCCAAACTTCGAAGATCGCCCAGGTGGTGGACGACACCTGACTTTAGAGCCCTGGAGATCATCACATGGGATTTGTTATTGACTAAGTACAATTTGTTCCCGAAGGCCCGATAACTGCGTGTCATGTCTGACAATTGCGATGCAAACATAGTAATCAGGTAATATGTGAGAAAACAAGGCGAGGCATTGCTTACTTAACAGACTATAAATATGGTGGCTTATCATTTAGAGGGCTGCAAGAGTAGTTGTTGGTTATATAAAAACATCCGATCAAGGGCCGTATTCATGCCTTCTGATTTGGCTGCATATATGTTATGTGTATTAGGCATGCCCACTACAAGCTATTATGTCCCTAGATTAGAGATATTTTGCGCTGAGCCCTATTGGATTGTATCCCCATCTGTATATGCTCTGACCTTTACAAGGGACCATTCTGCCTTAATATCCGAGTGAGGAAGGAAGACCTCGTTGGTGAGGTCGCAAAGATATTCATTCCATGGCTGTTCTGAAAATTAAAAATATCTAATTGTAATCTTGTCCCACAGACCGACTCATGCTTATTGAATACATCGAAAATTATGAAGACTTGAGCCCACCTTCTTTCTCTCACCAAACTTTAGACCATTGAGCCACAGGGGTGTTGTTGTTGGCGACACTCTAATGCAAGCTGCGCTACGGCCTAGAAGCATTCACGCAACGAAGGTTTACTGTCGTCTGATTCAGTTGAATAATTTATAATATTGCTGTACAGCAGTGTCCATCCAGATGCAGTCAATTCCTGCTTCAAAAATATCATCTGCTCGTACGTTGATAGGAATCTGTATTTCAATTTAGCCGCGTATGTGTAATCTGCTGTTTAGCCTGTAGAGTCAAGTCAGCCTCGACTATGTACATACAATATTCATGTCTAAGTTATATATCTTGCTTACCAAATATACGTCGCAAATCCATTTCATCTGAGTATATGGTTTGGAGGTCATAGGCTTGAACCCAAGGAACCTTGATCTCACCAACCTCCAGTAAAGTATCATTTATTGTGCCTAATTAAGCCAGTCTATAAACGCGCTACTAGTACCAATATAAAAATAATCAGATAAGAGTAATAACAATATAGAGTATTTCCAACAGAGAATAGCGGATTACATAATAAATTAATAGTTAATTAATACTTAGCTGTACTCGTTTACCCCCAGTAATCTTGTTAGTACCTGGGTATGGTCCACATATGGTAGTGGGGTAACCGCCTGCTATTCCAGGGAACCCCATAGAATCTTGAAGCCATTCAAACCTATCCTGTTTCTGGCTTCTACCTCTCTAATCTGGCAGAATATTATGAATATCTTGTGGATCCCCTCCACCGTACTAACAAGGTTACCAGAGGGGAAACCAGTACTAAGTAATAGTCACATGGATCTATTGGTGGTCCAACGCCCTAGGCTTCAAGATGTTATGTGATCGTTACCTTTACATGTAATAACTCTTTCGTCGTACCTCTCTACTAATTCTATTTCGATCTTATTCCTTTGTGCAGCGCATTCTGTTTCAACCTCACCTTAAAGTTAATTTCTCATATCCATTATCTTTTGTAATACTTCACGACGTACATCCCAGCAAAGACCGTAAAATTATCCTCAAGATGTCTGAAAACGTCTTCTTTACCGAAGGTTTTGACCAAATGAGGGTTGACTTTAACAATAATCCATACCCCTGGGTTCCGCAGGAGAAGGTTCTCGAGAGAAAGACTCAGCTTGATTGGAGGCAGTTTAATATGTATAATGCTGCTTCTGAAGCCTCGGCAGTCTATATCTGTGAGAACCTTGATGACCCTTCGGAAAACGCAATCATTAAAATATACATGCAGTATGCTTCCTGCCTCTTAGGAACTTTGACGATTGCTAATTCCCTTACAGAATTCCTTATATGGGATCGGAATTCAGTCCACCGCAGCTAAGGCAAAGGCAAGCTCTGGAGCTGGAGGGTTTTGCAAAAAGAGAACTTATTGCTCTTAAGCTATTTACAGAAAAAGCTTGTCCCTCAACTCCAAAGCTTCTAGGGTATAAAGTAGGTACTCAAGGCCCACAAGACTTGGTTCCTGGAGGTTTTATTGTCTATGTACTAATGGAAAAATTACCGGGTTATTGTTTTGGACGCGATGTCTTCTGGGACTTGGATGAATCTGAATGTGCTGATATCCGACAAAAGTTCAAGACTGCATGGATGTATGTTCCTAGCTTCATCATCTATATATCTCCTATTCTTGATTATACTTTTTCTAACCTTGTAACTCTTTATTATACAGAAATTGTTACAATGCCGGCCTCGTGCTTTTTTTTAGGTACCCGCCAAAGCATCATGTGGGATACTACAGCAAAGAGACTGTGAGTGATCGTAACAATTCTGTCCCTCGAAAATGTGTAGATACCTAGAACTAATTTAGATTGTGTCGTACCACGATAGCTATTTCACAGGATTCCGGGACACTCGTTCGTCGGAAGATTATCCGGGAGGATGGGATGATCAGCAGTGGGAGCGATGGGGCCTACTCAAACCACCTAGTAAACTTTCGAATCCACCTACTATTGGCCCAGAAATAACAGAATCTCCTCTACTTGCCTTACGTGATGGTTCAATGGGTAAAATGTCAGATGTCTTTAATGGGTAGATGGGCGGTTCTATTCCTGACATCCCATAGTATTTTAATATCTTGCCTATTTCTAGAAACTAGAGACAGATTCAGAATTCTAAGTGCTTCCAACTATCTGTTTAAAGACTAGAATCCTGTAGATTCCATAGGAATCAAAGAATCTGGAACAACGAGGGCCATTGGCAGATATATGGAAGTAAGCTGTTGGCGCCGACATATGAACACCCCTACCAACGAACCAATGAGTGCAACGCGATTCTCCATGTCCTTCATCTTACCTCTCCTGCGCGATTAGGTCACTACAAGTTGATCTAAACCCCTCCAAGTAAGATGGACCAAGTGAAGCGGGACAATTGTTATATAAAATATAAAATCTCGATCTATAGTACATAGTTGAACGCATTATTTAGATTAGATTTCGAAAAAAGGTAATACTAATCACTCGTCTATATATGAAAAGTACTATAAGAGGGAATTTTTAGAAGAAATCTGTATGTCCTTTTTTATTCCACTGGACCTATTTTTTGGTTCCTAAGCTTATGTGCTTATGATAAATAAACATGTGGCCCTCCTCTCTTTTTTGGGTTCCCAAGAAGCCCGATATTTAGATCTGAGTGGAAGATCTAATGTTGATATTTACATTATTTACAGACCCTTAGCCTGCTTGGCCTCAGCGACAGACTCCTTCAGAGCTGCGAGGGCCTTGTCAATATCACCACGGGCGGGGTCGGTGACGCTGACGCCCATGTGGCCGAATCGGATGTACTTGGAGGCGATATCCTTATGCAGACCGCCGGCGAAGATGACACCGCGCTTGGTCAGAGCAGGGAGGACGTCCGGAGCATTGATGCCCTCAGGGAGACGGATGGCAGTCATCGCGTGAGCCTGGTTCTCAGGCTTGACTGCCAGCTGAGTCAGACCGAGTTCGGCGACGGTGGACTTAACGCGGTCAGACGTCTTGGCATGCACGGCGAAGCGCTCAGCTAAGTTTCCAGTGATCTGGGACAGAGTGGTGTGCAGGGCGTGGATGAGCTGAGTCGCAGGGGTGGCGAAGTAGGAAGGCTTCAGGGCTTCGTAGTTCTGCATGACGGGCAGCCAGTTGGCGAGGGAAGCGTAGTAAGATGCCGGAGGAGTCTGACGGGATTTGTAGCTGTTGATGGCGCGCTCAGAGAGGATCATGATGCTGAGACCGGGCGGGCAACCGATGGCCTTCTGGCTGGCCGTCAGGACGACATCCAGGTCCCATGCGTCGAAGGCGATCTCTTCGCATCCAACACTGCACACCCCATCAACGACGACCAGCGTCTCCGGGCTGACGCGGCGGACAACCTCCGAAACCGCCTTGATGTCGCTCAGCACTCCAGTAGAGGTGTCGACGTGCGTAATAGTAATAATCTTGTATGACTTCTGCTTCAGCGCCTCCTCGATCTCCGGGAGCGATGGCCGTTCGCCGATGGGAGCCTTGAGCTGTGTGACTCGCGCGCCGTAGGTCTCCAGACAGGAGGCGAAGGAGTCACCAAAGTAGCCAGTGTGGAGGACGAGAGCATCCTGGCCCTTCTCAATCAGGTTCGATGCCACGATATCCCATCCCAGAGTACCACTACCGGCGACGACCAACGGTTGCGAGGCGGGGTTGCTGCTCTGGAAGAGTTTGCGGAGCAGGGTCAATGTCTCGCCAAAAACCTTGACAAAGGCCGGGCCGACGTGGCTCTCGCTGGTAGAAAGTAAAGTTAGTAGACGATTCAAATCGACAACCTACTTTATTGAAAGATGGATTCTCATGACTCACGCATAATGGGACATCGACTGCAGGACCGCATCGTCGAACTCGATAGGTCCTGGGATCAAGAGAGTGGAATGAGGGGCTTGGTTCGACATCCTGGCGTCTATACGGGATCGTCTGGACGAAGTTGCGGGGGATAAGGAGGGGATGGTTCGATCGATGGGTTTATACTCTATGTCGTCCGGTTCGACGGAGATCCTCTCGGACGAGAAGGGCGTGTTGAGCTCGGGCAGCGGTAGACGCTGATCGAGGTGCCTGGAGATCAGGCTCAGGCGGGGAGCTGCCCGTGAGGACGCCAGGGTTCCGATCCGCGGCCCTCAACGGAGAGTCGCGGCGGGGTAGAATCGGAAGAAAACGTGCTCGAGTGGTTGCGGAGTGGATTGAACGACGGTGGGACTTCACGTCGCTTGGCTGATTTGCCTGCTCTCAGTTGTCGAGGTAGAGACTGAATGGATGCCAGAACTGAGTGAAAGTGAGAGAAGATGAATGATTCTGAGTTCACTGCCAGCACTCCGGTGACTCAATCCAGGGGATCATATATAAAATAACCCATTTTTGACTAACCCACGGGCGGTGGGCTTCGGAACTCACATTCGGAGACCTTCCAGTGCCACCGCCTGCGGGGAGACCGAGGCGACGGTTATTGACCCTAAATCAGTATTGTCTCCATGTCTCTTCTCTCTGGATCACTTTTTACAGTATTCTGTCTATGCGTTTGTGGTCAATTCTAGCTGATTGGCTTCTATATCTACCCGGATGGACATGCTATGTGAAGTGCATATAGGTATATTCCCGGAAGTCAGAGGAACATGAAAAAGGCTGCAAGATCCTTCCCCTCATTCTCCAACTCCAAAGATGGCGGAGAGTAACTCTCAAAGCGGCTACTGGAGTGGAACATTTTCGAACATGGAAATATAAGACGACGGATGTGAGAAATCCACAGTCATACCATCGAGGGCATCTCGGTACTGTCTACAACTGCCATCTGCCGGTGTCGGGCCGTCACACAATGACTTGTACTGTCGGCCTCTCCGCTTGTCGGCCTGCCGGGATAGAGTCAGAAGGGGCCGGACCATTGACTACTTCTTTTGTCGGTCTTTTTTTGGACCAATTATTATCAAGCCCTTCTTCCTGGGAGGTTCCAAAATAGTAATTGACTTTCATAATCATGATCAAATTGGAGAATTTTCTTAGTTGGATGCGGAGATGACGCTAGTCCTAGATAGATGTAGAAATTAGGGCTTAGGGTTTGGCGATGCCAAGCCTACCCTCGTAACTCCACCGGAAGCTGCCTGGAAAGCTCCGTCGTGGAGCTCGAAGTAGCAAGTAGTAAGCAGTCAGACGTGCTCGCTGCTTTTCCCTCGTTTGTCTCTTCAGCCGTGAATGCTAGGAATGGGTCGTTGAGAAAGTCGCGACGGGATTCAGGATGACGTCGCGTCTGGTCCTGGTCATTGGCGACCTGTTCATCCCGGACAGAGCTCCGGTAGGTTTCCCCTCACCTGTCCATGCCAGTTGATATGGTGATATAGATCCTGACTGTCATTCTAGGATCTTCCAGCAAAGGTGCGCATTGGAATTTCAACTCTCCCTCCATAGTCTCGATCAATTATTGACGCCACACCAGTTTAAGAAACTTCTCACTCCCGGCAAGATAGGCCAGATCCTCTGTTTAGGCAACTTGACCGATCGGGACACATTCGAGTTCCTGCGTCAGATCGCACCCGACCTACAACTCGTGAAGGGCGATTTCGATGTTGATTCCCCAAATCTTCCTCTCTCCAAGGTAGTTACACATGGTAGCCTGCGCATTGGCTTCACTCATGGCCATACGATTATCCCACCCGGCGATGCAGATGCTCTCTTAATTGCGGCCCGCCAGATGGACGTTGATATTCTGCTATGGGGAGGTACGCATCGATTTGAGGCCTTTGAGATGGAAGGTCGGTTCTTCGTGAACCCTGGTAGTGCGACTGGAGCGTTTAGTACAGGATACTGGCCCCAGGGCGAGGATCCAACTCCCAGCTTCTGCCTGATGGATGTGAGTCGGGACGCAACGCACAACAGCTGATTAAGTAGACATGTTTCAATACTGACTGCAGCAGGTCCAAGGTGATGTGCTCGTACTCTATGTGTACCAGCTAAAGACAGACGCGAATGGAGCAGAGACCGTTGCGGTCGAGAAGGTGTCGTTCCGCAAGAACAGCGGCACAACGTCATGATTTCTATTTCTTGTACCAGAATTTTGTACATACCCCTAAGAATGTGCGACTTATGACTCTTCAATTTCATCAAAACCTTTTTTCATCTGTTACTGCCAATTTATATTCCCCTGCGGACTTCCAGTCTCTTACTATCGGCTCCTCGAATACATGTCAGCATCAACGGAGACAAATGAGTCTCATAGCCATCTCGATAGAACAACAAGGGCTGAGTGATCAAGGATTATCACTCATGGAAATCCCTTTACCTCTCTCAGATGGCCGCCTCTAAACATGAGCTGCTCCTGCTTGTTGAGATCTTCTTTCTGTTTGTCGAATAGGGCCTGCGCTTCTCTCAACAATCTTTCACGCTTCGGGGAAGTATCTTGTTGCATATGGCGTTCCTGTTCCGCAACCAATGCTTGCACTTTCTGAAGGTCTTCACGCAATTTCTCCATTGCCTCCTCGCACATACGGACATCGCCCTCTTTCCTCCAGAAGATGCTCCAGTATGAACACATGAGACAGAATTGTAGCGTAGCTGTCATGCCACTGTCCAGATGCAACCAAATTCCGACTTGGCGTATGAGGATCGCGCCAGTAAACGCCAGATGATATTTGTCCCTGATAAACGCATGCTCGCGGGCCGTCGGCGACCTATGTGAATTAGTCAATATCACTGGATTCTAGGTAATCGACATCTCTGGGTGCGGAGCGTACGTAATGCAGGAGAGCCATTTCCTGGAGATGGTGGTCAACACGAAGGTTATGAGGACGTAGATGTTGATGGCTTCGACTACATTTTCGGGCTTCAGTTCTGAGATGGGAATGTCTCTATCTGAACATGTCGAGTAGGTCCCAGTGAGCACTAGGAAGGCGGCAACCACTGTTGCGCAATTCATAGTGAAGGGAATCATTTTGATATTTGGAATGAGAACAGATTGACTCGGTTGATGTAGGTCATGCTGTAACGGTGAGCATGGTGAATCGTTAATTCTTCTTCCACGAAGCGGTACGCAAGCATATACCAGAGAAGAACATACCTGAGTTTTTGAGCGAGTATATTCACACCAGAGGAATCAACTTCCCCGACAGATGGTATTGAGAGGTAGAAAAAGGTTCAATCTCGGGAAAGGTTGACTAGGAAGTGAAGCAACTTCGAGAAAGGCCGATCAAAGTAGGCTCGTGACAGGGAAGGTGGGCAGGAGACTCTTGGTACCCAAAATGAAGACATGACTGTCGATATTGTCCCTGTATTGTTGTTGTTCATATGTTATCACTCTGGAACTACCCCACAAGGAAATACTTGAGTCGCAGTCTTGTTTTCGAGTGAAAGTTACTATTTTTTTTTAAACAATGTAATATTTTCAATTTTGGGCCTTTAAGTGATTTATTAATTATTTATTGAAGGCATTGTTTGGCAGTGTCATTGCCAACAATGCGCAGTGGTAATAGTATCGCACTAGCGTGACGTTGTCCGTAGAAGCAGAGAGTCACTAAGCCAGAAAGAGCGGGCGTGACTTCGGCATCGAAAGCGCGGTTTTTACATTCATTATTTTGCCTCCCAATACCCCATATTCTCCCCCTCGGCGAGGCTCTTTGTTTGTATTCACTCCTTTTTGCCATCAACGGGTCTTTATTCTTGTAGGCAATCACCTGGTGCTTGGAAGGGTTCCTGGGGACTTTGTATCTTTCCAAGTTCGTTTCCCGAAGGAGCACCGCGAGATTCCCGGACAATCGCCCCTCATTTTAGTTACGGAACCTATCTTTTCTGTGATTCTCGCGAGCAGCTTTTTTCGCATATCAGACCGTCGCCATGGCTACTGAAGGAAACGAGGTTCAGGATGAGCGTCTGGATACGCATGAGGAAGGTGGTGATGATGAGGTACGTTCTAAGCTTCTTGGAGCTCTCAAGCTCTGATCGGCCAGCTTGCGGGATGTCTATCAACCATGCTATGGGTTATTCGCATGGTTACTCTGTTCTTTTTTTATTGCGATCATGAGACTAACCTATGTGCACTGTAGGAAGAAATTGCGGCGATGAAGAAACGGGTAGCGGAGATGGAGTCGGAAGCAGCTAAGCTGCGGGAAATGCAGGCTACCCTCGACCAGCAATCAGAGAACCTGCGCGAAGATAAGGAAGACATTGATGCTCGAAGTATCTTCGTCGGAAACGTGGATTATGGCGCTTCACCAGAAGAGATCCAGGCCCATTTCCAGAGTTGCGGCTCTATAAACCGTGTCACGATCCTGTTGGACAAATACACAGGGCATCCCAAGGGGTACGTGGCTGGTCGGGGTTTCTATGAATCCGCTCTACATCCTTCTGGCTGGATGAAGCTAATGGATGGCTGCAGGTATGCATATGTTGAATTCAGCGAGCCGAGTCTCGTGGCACAAGCGCTGGTCCTCAACGAGAGTCTCTTCCGTGGCCGGAACTTGAAGGTGAGCCTTCATAGCCCCATTGGGGATCGGCATGGATCCTCAGGATGGTTAGGTACTAACGTCACATCTAACCAGGTTGTCCCCAAGCGTACCAACCTCCCTGGCATGAGCCGCGGACGTGGACGAGGAGGACCGCGAGGCCGGGGTGGCTATGGTCGCGGCGGCTTCCCGCCTCGTGGTGGATACCGGGGCGGTGGTTATCGTGGCCGGGGACGAGGATATGCGCCATATTAGGAATATGTTCTGATTTGAGGTAGTTTTTTCACGATTTGAAACAGATTAATCAGTTGGAGCGGAGACGGGACTGGAGCGCATCGGCCAGGACAGTTTCATACTGTACGGGATCTGTCACTTTGCAAAAAAGGGTTGAATTGCTTCGGAGTTGGGGGATATAAGCATGTATGATACTCGAGCAACAGAACTGGGACCAAAAAAAATAACGCGCGGACAATACGGGAGCTTTCTCTGCGATATCAGTACCATTGAGCCTTCACATTTTGATTATTTACTTTTTTTTTTTGGAAATGGCATAGTTCTTTATTTCTGTTCTTCATTTATGACCTTTGGCTCTTTTCTAGAATGTCAAGTGGCTTAGCAAGGGCGTATTAAGCATGTGTCATCGGCCATGTGGGCGAGTCTGGTTCATCCAGAACGGGCGGAGAAAGCATGAAGCAGCTGGCGAGTCCGATTGCGTCGTCGCAGGAAGGGGGGGGCTCTGTTTGCTCCGGGTATGCCGACCCAAGGCTCTTGTATCGTCTGGTCATCAAAATCGACCTTTTCCCTTTCACCTTACTCTTATTAGGAACACTATAAGTTTTATCTACAGTCCGATCTCAGCTCGTCTAGGGTGCTGTCACCACCGAAGAACGGAGCACGCGGGGTTTCCATCTTGGGACTGTGATCCAGAGCGGCTGAAGCGAGCGGGCCAGAGGGGGGAACGACGCAGAAGACGTCTGAAGAGGGACCAGACGGACAGTGCTTCGAACCGGTCTATCACCCATCGTCGACCGCCAGAAAAAAAGCAAGTCTTCGTTCTTTTTTCCGTTTTCTCTGTTGCCACGAAGGAAACGAAAAAGGAGACTTGGTTTGAAAGAGGTTTAAGCTGCTTCCCCCGGCCAGCCCCTCGCCCAAGTGTGTCGATTGGTCCAGAGCCGTCACGTCAAGCCTGCTCAGCCCCAATTCCGGGCTACTCCAACATTATCGCCCGCCCGAACACACCCCTCGGTTCTTGTGTCGACATACGACGCTGATTTATTCCCTTTTTGCGACCAGAAAGTGAATGCGCAAGGCCGCATTCTCTTGTCGGCTTGCTTGACTGGCCTTGACGCCCGACTCAGTCGCGGTGTATCGCGAGCATTCGCTGCAGGATGGGTTCCAACCTACCAGCGTAAGTGATCCATCGATCTCCTAGCCTCATCCAGACCGGCCATATTGGCATGTCAATCTTCTCTGATCAACGCGGACAATGCTGACGATCATCATAGCCAGCCGAATCTGAGAGTTACAAGTGAGCAGTCCCCTGAGAATCACGCCTGCGCAATGTAAATGTCAGGCAAGACGCTGACACTGGAGTTCTAGTTATCGCGGCGGATGGACTATACAAGCGTGATGTCTTCCGTAAGTATCGACTACATCCATCGCAAGGATCTGAACCATGAGCTGACGGTGATCGATGCGTCGCAGGTTTCCCGGATCCATTCGCTGTGGCCACCGTCGGCGGTGAGCAGACTCATACCACCTCGGTGATAAAGAAGACATTGAATCCATACTGGAATGAGATGTTTGATCTGTACGAATCCCCTCAAGCAGACGGCGATGCCTTTCTATAGTCATTTCGGTGTCTAACCACCGGTATGTACAGGAGAGTCAATGAAGATAGTATACTAGCGATCCAGATCTTCGACCAGAAGAAGTTCAAGAAGAAGGACCAGGGTTTCCTCGGTGTTATCAACGTTCGTATCGGTGATGTGATCGATTTGCAGATGGGTGGCGATGGTGAGTCCCGACTACTACTTCTATTTCACTGATTCTCGGAGCAAGAGTCATGGCTGACCATGACTGACCATGGCTTCCTTTCATAGAAATGCTCACTCGCGATCTCAAAAAGTCGAATGATAATCTGGTCGTGCATGGAAAGCTCATTATTAACCTGTCAACTAACCTCAGCACCCCCAACCCCACGAGTCAGAACAGGACACAGAATCACGCATCATCGGCTGGACTCGCCCCGCCGCCGCAACCAGCTCTTCCTCACTCCGAGTCGGCCGCTGCCGCAGCTGCTTCCAACACGACTAGCCCTCGACCTCCGGCTTCGGTCCGACCAACTAGCACCGTGGCGCCTCCCAACGGTACTGCGACGCAGCCCAATGGACACACCTCCTCTCGAACAAATCTGAGCTCCTTTGAAGATAGTCAGGGCAGACTTCCTGCTGGTTGGGAAAGACGCGAGGATAACTTGGGGAGAACATACTATGTTGACCATAACACGAGGACGACCACCTGGACGAGACCGTCTGCGAACTACAATGAACACACTCAACGGTCGCAGCGGGAGGCTAGTATGCAGATGGAACGGAGAGCCCATCAAAGCCGGATGCTGCCCGAGGATCGTACCGGTGCCAACTCTCCCAATTCGGCGGAAGCTCGCCAGGCACCCACACCACCAAGTGGTAATAATAATAACAACGCGAATGCTGTCTCAATGATGGCCACCGGAGCAACTACTGCAGGGACTGGTGAGCTTCCCGCTGGATGGGAGCAGCGCACAACCCCTGAAGGACGGCCATATTTCGTTGACCACAACACCCGTACGACGACATGGGTGGATCCTCGTCGACAGCAATACATTCGTATGTACGGCCAGAATGCAAACGGTACCAACACTACGATTCAGCAGCAGCCAGTCTCCCAGCTGGGTCCTCTGCCGAGTGGATGGGAGATGCGGTTGACAAACACAGCACGCGTCTACTTCGTCGACCACAATACCAAGACGACGACATGGGACGACCCCCGGTTACCGTCATCCTTGGATCAGGGCGTGCCACAGTACAAGCGTGATTTCCGACGTAAACTGATCTACTTCCGATCGCAGCCTGCTCTGAGGATCATGTCCGGACAGTGCCATGTCAAGGTCCGCCGGTCAAACATCTTCGAGGATTCGTATGCCGAAATTATGCGTCAAAGTGCCTCCGACCTCAAAAAGCGCCTCATGATCAAATTCGATGGAGAGGATGGCTTGGATTATGGTGGTCTCTCTCGGTATGTATACCTCAAAGCGCGCTTGCGGGGTCTATTTCGAGTGCTAATCTTCTCCCAGTGAATTCTTCTTCCTTCTTTCTCACGAAATGTTCAATCCTTTCTACTGTCTATTCGAGTATTCCGCACACGATAATTACACCCTGCAAATTAATCCTCATTCCGGCGTCAATCCCGAGCATCTGAATTATTTCAAATTCATCGGCCGCGTTGTCGGTCTCGCCATTTTCCATCGTCGTTTCTTGGATTCTTTCTTCATTGGCGCATTCTACAAGATGATGCTTCGGAAGAAGGTTACTCTTCAGGATATGGAAGGTGTGGACGAAGATTTGCACCGTAATCTGACGTGGACTCTGTGAGTGACCGACTTGCCGCTTGACTCTTGCCGCATTTACTGACCCCAATCGCAGGGAGAACGATATCGAAGGCATCGTGGAGCTTACATTCTCTGTTGATGATGAACGATTCGGAGAGCGCCATACAGTTGATTTGATACCCGGTGGTCGGGATATCGCCGTCACCAATGAAAATAAGGCGCAATATGTTGAGTAAGTGTCGAATTGTCCCGCTAGCTGTTTTGCTCGGCTCTAACTTCAAAAAGGCTCGTGACGGAGTGGAAGATTCAAAAGCGTGTTGAACAGCAGTTTAACGCATTTATCTCCGGCTTCAACGAATTGATCCCGCAAGACTTGGTCAACGTTTTCGATGAGCGAGAGCTGGAGCTGCTTATTGGCGGTATTGCTGATATTGATGTCGAGGACTGGAAGAAGCACACCGACTACCGAGGTTACCAGGAGTCGGACGAAGTCATCCAGAACTTCTGGAAGATCATCCGCGGCTGGGATGCGGAACAGAAGTCTCGCTTGCTCCAGTTTGCAACCGGTACTTCTCGTATCCCAGTCAACGGTTTTAAGGATCTCCAGGGTTCAGATGGTCCCAGAAGGTTTACGATTGAGAAGTCCGGCGATCCAAACGCGTTGCCCAAGTCTCACACTTGGTATGTTTTCTTTTCTTTTCCGGTGACGATATCGAACTAACCCTGTCAACAGCTTCAACCGTCTTGATCTTCCACCGTACAAGTCCTTCGACACTCTGGAGCAGAAGCTCTCTGTTGCGGTCGAGGAAACTGTGGGATTCGGTCAGGAGTAGAGCAAGATCATCAAACGTGGGGATGTCATGTTGTGTCTACTTGGGTCATATATCGGTCACCGTATACTGGTATGGCAATTCAGCACGCACGCACGTCTCTCATCCAATTTCTGGTGTGGTTTGCTATGTTGCAGTTGGTGGTGTCAAGGAAAGGATCAAAAGGTCAAGTCGTTTGTTCGACCCGGCTTCTAGGTTTGAACGCAACTCTTCGAAGAAAGTTAGTCCGTTACTCTACTTTCTGAAGGTTGTCGCATTTTACTTCGCGTGTGGACTGCAAAAACTACATGTTTTGCACATGCGGTTTTCTTTCTTCCATTTGTATATCTCTGTACAATTCTACGGGTCAGAGGCTTTCATGATCTGTTTCTGTCGCGAATGATGCTGCTGGTCGTCATCCAGCGTCTGCGCTCTTGAAGTCGTTATGGTGCACTGTTGATACTGTCGATATCTAGTCTGGCATATTTATCTGATAATCAATCTATGTCATGGAGCCTTGAATTTTCGGAGCAGTTTCAATAAAAACGACTATCTCCTTTCTCAGTGCTCAACCGGCCATAGATACTAATACGACATATATCATGGCTCTATATCTGACTACATGACTTCAGCCCCCTGCATAATATCAGGCAGCAATATTTTGATGTTGCCCGCCTGAGAGGACAGATTTCTTACATGTCTAAGTAGATCTATATCTATCTCTATTTTCCCAACAGGATTATCTTTCCACATCAACAATACTTCAAGAACCACCCAACAAAGACCTCCAAAATGTCATTACCCCTCCAAAACATCCCCGAAATCATCCTCCTCTGCCGCGAAGAGAAATTCATCACCGCATTCAACGACGCCCTACCCACCTACTGGCCGACATTCCACACAAAAAGCCCCAACCCACCAATCCGCATCACAATCCTCCACGAATCCCTCAACACCCTCCCTCCCGGAACTAAATTCGACCTGATCGTCTCCCCCGCCAACTCCTACGGCCGACTCGACGGCGCCTTCGACGACGCGATATCTCGCACATTCTGCCTTGCGAAGCATCATCCATACAATACGCTCACGCGCGCCGCGCAGAAAGTCCTGTATGAGAAATGGAGAGGGTTCGCGCCGCCGGGGACGTGTACGTTGGTCCCATTCCCGGATGAATTGAAGGGGAATGAGTGGGGATGTAAGTGGTTAGCGTTGTGTCCGACGATGCGGTTACCCGGGAACGTGAAGTGGGATAGAGAGGTTGTGTATGAGTGTGTTTGGAGTTTGATGGGGGTGGTGGAGGGGTGGAATCGGGATCGTAGCCGGAACCAGAACCAGAATCCGGACCAGGACCGAAACGGGCGTGGAGATGATAATGATGCTGGTGATAAAATCAAAACCATCCTACTCACGCCCCTAGCAACAGGCGTGGGGAAAGTGAGTCCGGAGAAATGGGCCGCGCAGTTCGTGTTGGCGTTGAAGCATTTCGTGGATGCGGTCCAGAGGCCTGAGAAGTGGAGGAAGTTGGAGTGGATGGATATAGGGGATGATGCGATGGAAGTGGAGGGGACGTGGAAGATGTGAGGATGTTTAAAGGAGGGTATATGTTTTTTATATGGTTTCGACGGATGTGTTAAGGTTATATGCTTGTGTTGTGGTGTTACGATGTTCTATACCATACCTACTATAGGTGGCGGAGGAGATGGGCGGCAATCAAATATACAGTGCGGCGGAATCTGAGACTCAATCCGCTTGGAGTCTGCGTCCTTCGCCTGTTTATTATGATGTATAGTCTTCATCAGCAAAATGTGTCGAATCCTAGAGTACGGAAGCAAGAATTTTAGTTCAAGTAGCATACAGAGTCAAGTCTGCTGAATTACTTACTATCTAGAATGGAATCTATTTCTATTTTATGTCTCGACTCTAGAGGTAAATAAAGGGATAATTTCTATATCTGCAAATAGTGATCTAGGTTTAGATTATCTTCATGATCTATTTAATTAAAGCTGCGACCATCTCGTGGCTCCACAGCGGTCTCTAGTTGGCGGCGTTAAAACAGCCTAAAATCAAGAGTGTGGCTATGCTCCTCGCAACTGACCTATAACATCCAGCATTAGATCTCAACAGCCTGCCGACTCAGCCTCGCTGAAAATCGCATCTGCCTTCGAGTGGCGTGGTACAGTAGCAAAGCTTTTGAGCTCGTTTCCAGGACTGCTTCTTTCGATAATGAGAATAATGGGGTGCTGGCATCTCTATAGTGCTGCAAACCTCTCACAAACCGACGAGCCCTTCGCCTCCAATATTTGCACATAACACTGGAAAAACTCAAGCCAAAACAGACTTTCTATTGTCGGATTTACATATTCTCCATCTAGCGAGCTGTATGTCGGCCCATGGCTCGCGACTTTGCAGAGGAGGATGCCATACCAGATGACTGGCGGACTCGACAGCCGGGCTTCACCATCTGGGCAATAATCGCCGTTCCTCGTGTCTTGCTGCCCGCTTTATTCTACAGCATTTACTATCTTCCGAGCTCTCTGCGTCAGAACAAGAAATGGACGTACCGCCAAGCTTTTTCAACGCAGCTTATGAAAATAACCATCCGCATCAGCACTGAGTTGGGCTTTGCACAGACGCCGAGCCTCAGTGCAGACAAGCTTGGAGAGAGATGGGTTGTCATTGACCCAGCTTCAGCGAATGCGTATTATGGTTCATTTTTCAGCCCCAGCGTGCACCCAGAAAAAATTGGTGGCACTTGGTATCCGGACGCGCCCTCTGAGAATCAGCAGGACGAAAAAAGTCTCGTCGTCCTGTCCTTCCATTCTGGGTCCTTTCTTTGGTTAACGGGGCGACCGGAAGATTCTGGCTTTACTGCCGACTTGCTGAACAGAAAGCTGGGCGATAGCACCCAGTCACTATGGGTGCAGTATCGGCTTGCCGGTGGCGATAATCCAACACCCTATCCGGGGCCGATGCAGGATGCAGTAACGGCATATGTCTATCTCGTCAAAACACTCGGTATCTCTCCTCGACGTATCATACTCGCGGGAGATTCTTCCGGTGCTACTATAGCAATGGCTCTCTTGCGATACCTCGCGGAGAATGTACACGACGAGTTTCTCGCGGGTTTGCCACCACCAAAGGCCTGCCTCATCTTCTCACCCTCGGTTGAGTATAGCATTGAGGGTGACTCGCGTGCAATAAATGGCAACCGAAACCATTGCACTGACTACTGCGAGGGGCGGATGATGGCCTGGGGTGCATGTGCCTTCGCACCGCCGACTCAGGTACGTCTGGATGGTCCCTACCTGTCACCAGCCTTACACCCGTTCGCGACCTACGTGCCAATCTTCGTGCAGGCGGGTGGTGATGAGGTGCTGTGTGATAGTATCAGAGGATTCGCGGAGGCAATGCGTGCGATTCCGGGGAATCGGATCGAGTATTTGGAGGTCCCGGATGTGCCGCATGATATCTACGCTGCTGGGCATATCCTCGGATGGTCGAAGGAACAGGAGGAAGTAATCGATGCAGCGGCAAACTTTGTTTCTCGGCTTTGATTTTTCCGCGGTTGTTTAAAAAAGCCAAGATCTCTATACCTCTCATCTGTTTCATCTGTTTCATCTGTTTCATCGTTAGATACCATCACGAATGCAACGTACGAATTATGATAATTACATCATTCGCCGTGAGTACATCTCATAATCGCGTAGAGCATAGTTCCATACTCATCCAGATTCTCCAGCCAGAGATCTACTCTCTCACGTCTCCTAGCAATACCCAACACGCCCAGATCAGCAGGAGTAGGCCACAGTTCGTCAATAGTTAGACTGCCCTTCATCCACTCCGCCATGTGAATATTGTACTCCTTCTCCCACTCGTATCGAGTTCTTGCCTGCCATAGTAGTTTATTAGCTGGAGCTGGCAAACCCCGTAATTCGGTACCGAGGAAAGTAGGGAGACCCTCTTGGGTAGAAAGGATGCTATCAAACAGATACATCACGAACAGTGTCCGCCGTTTGGCCTCAGCTATGATCCACTCCTCCCATCTTGGACGGGCTCGTCGTTGATCTGCTGCACACAAAAGTCCTCGTCGAGCTGTAGCGCAGGCTAGCTCTTGTAGATTTGTCATGATACCGCGAAAGTAATCATTGCACGATTGGTTAAGTCGAAAGAAAAGCACCATTGAATATATGAGGTACGTCTGGAACGCAGCAAATAGAGTCTCTTCATTGTATTTGTCCCGTAGTTCATATAAGGTATACATTTCTCGCTGTAGAACGCTAGCTGCGGCGTCTTTACTACCCGGTAGTGGATTTGAACATATCCGAACTAAGCTTAAGCACGTCGTAAGTGGTGACACTGTTGGTTGTGCCATCATCTGTTTGGGATGGATGAACGGTAACGTACCACGACCGTTCACCGCAATGGTTGCGTATGACTTTAGAACATGGTAAGTAAAGCCACTGACACCGGTAGGGTAGTGCTTGATTGTCTGTCCCGGAACAGGAATATACGCTTGAATCCAGCGGTTCTTGATATCATCGGCGTTGATGGGACAAATTAGATCAAGGCCCGAAAAGTCAACGGCATCGTTCCCATCAGATACGCAAGTAGTGGTACTAAGCCCCTCATCTTCTAATGGAAAGGTTCTTGAGATAGTTGTGCTTGGAGTATTCAGCCGGTAAGTTCTCGGCTCATTGTTCGCATTCATCGCTAGCAGTCCACTGTCGGGGCTTGTAAACGACGTATCTGACATTGAGAATGGACTGGGTGGTCGTGCCTCGTCTAGGCCCAGGCCCAGGTTCGTCCTATTCAGCCCTTCAGAAGCATCTGCGTGAGGATAAGCGCACGCCAGACCCCGTTGCGTACATCTCATACAACGTCCATTTCCTGATCTGCGATCACATCTAGCTTTGGCACTGGAGCATTGTTGACATGCCTTTTGTCGAGAAGTGGAATATCTTGAGGTTCTCATCGCTTGTATTGAACCTGACCGAGTTTGGCTTTTTTGGAGGAGAATCGAAACTGATGAAGTGGTGTGTGTGATTAGAAGGTAAGCTTGGACCTAGAGGGAAGAAAGGCTATGTGGAGTTGACTTCTGTAGGAAAGACAAGTCAATAATTAGACAAATGATTAAGCGATTAATATTGAAGGGCTTTCTGTGGAGACAAAGGTCCTTTTTTCTCATGACGTGGTGTCTTTCTCCTTTCGGAACTCCGACAACGCCGGAGTTCCGCTACGTTTGCATTTGGTCTACCGTATAGCCTGTCGTCTAGATGTCCTAACTCCCTTATGCGCTGGTTGATTACTTTGAAATAATTTTCTGTCTATTCTATTATTAATTCAGTGTCTTTATATTGAAAGTATTCTTATTTCACTCGAGTGAAATACCAGCCATCGCGTCAAAACTCTAAGAGTGCGTGCATTACCGGGTTTGAATTCTTCTGCATAGCCAGTTCTATTTTCTAAATACAATGCGATCTATCAAATGATACTATACATGTGACATCTATGCCTATCCAGGGACAGTAAATCTAGTGAAACAGACTGATGATACAAGAGGATGAGAGTGGGTTTTGCCGTGGTCGTCTCATTCTCGCCCGTATGTTGATGGACCAGGAGTTTTGTCTTCGCCCGACCCTGCCGTAAACGGTAATGTCATGATTCCTTCATTTCTGATCTCAAGAGGCATTGGATTTTCCCGATTTAATACCTCTAGAGGTGAACACTTTTTTCTTTTCAGCTGGTTTCAAAATCTAAATGATAGTATCCGTCAGTAATGCTCGTTGGTAATATGAAGACAGTATCTACTGTGCTACATACCTGAAAGGAGCAAAGTAGGCTTTCGTCGACGCTCATCATAGCGCCCGCATTATCAAACTCACCACAGTAGTTTGGTGCGCTGAATAGCGTCACTAATTTTCGCTTGGCGAAGAACTCATATCCATCTTCCACACACTGATGCGCGCGACAGATCAGGTCTATATCATGTTTCTGAACAAAACGGCTAACGACATCTGGGCCGAATGTGAACGAGACACCACGGTCATTCTCGCCCCAGCCGATGATATCCTTGTCTGGATCTGCCCAGAGGAGGTCACACAACAGACCGCAGTCAGGGATCTATGACGATTAGCGCTTGGCTTTCACAGGGGCTTGGCCGACACATGTATCTGGAAAAGGGAGTAGCTTACATCTGTGGGACGCATAATCCGACGGATTTGCTCGAGAGAGTTTAAATCGGGGCTAAGCCCTCCATGCATACAAAAGATCTTCTCTTCAACAATAGCAGCAATTGGTAAACAATTGAAGCAATCAATAAATGTCTTCCAGAGCTTGACACTATATCTTCGCTTGCACTCGTCGTAGAAGCCATAGATTCGGTTGATCGAAGCGCACTCGTGATTGCCGCGGAGGATAAAGAAATTTTCAGGGTACTTGATCTTGTAGGCTAGAAGAAGGCAAATGCACTCGACGGACTGCTTGCCACGGTCAACATAATCGCCAAGGAACAGGTAATTGTCCTCTGGTGGATAGCCACCGTATTCAAACAGGCGTAAGAGATCGTAGTATTGGCCGTGGACATCCCCGCATATCTGTTTATCCATGGATTAGTGATTGACTTGAATTATCCACAAGATCTTGTCCTCCAGCTGTATCATGGAACAAATTAAGAATCAAAGACGTACCTTAATGGGTGCCTCAAGCTCTAGTAATATAGGCTGGGAGATGAAGATTTCACGCGCCTTATGACAGAGATAACAAATCTCTGAATCCAGAAGCTGGATGTGCTTACCGGGTCGGGTGCCCCTCACACTAAGCAATCTATCAATGATAGAGTCCAAATCCACCTTTTTCTGGTCAGTCATCAGCGTGGCTGCTTGTGAAGAGTTGTTTGGTTGAATGAAGGAGGGCAAATACTACTTCGTAGCGGCAAAACGGGGGAAGGACGACAGCAGAATAATAGCGTAACTTCTTAGACTAAGGATCTAAGGGCTAAGATGATGAGCACAATTCCTGATCGATCATTAGTCAAGAATTTCCAGATGTATATAGGTCTGCCTATCCGTTCGAGGCTACTAGAATTTAGAGCCAAGGTGTATCATAGTTGGCGGGGATAATCTCTAAGTACTAGATAGGGGAAGGTCTATATATAACTCGCTCAGTGACTAATATCCTCAACTACACTAGATGCCTGAAGAAACTTTCGGACTTGATGATTAGAGTCGGAGTTGAGAGCGGAATTCCGGAAAGGCTGCCGGACTTGAAACCCCTTCTTTCACCACAGCAGGTCTATGGAAATATGAGCTGGCTGCAAGTTCGCTTACTCAGCGCCATCATCCTATGATCTTCAGCTAAGGGTAAATTATATGTCTAGACTGTGGATCGAATGGCATCTTTTAATTATCCGTTGTATGGTGATCCACTATAGTTTCTTTTGAGCTCCGAACCAGAAAGACTAAGCGGATCACCCCAATAGTTCTGCTACGATAGATTCTTGCCATCTCTTCAACACAGCAATCAATGTCTCAATCAGAAAATATCCTTCATATTTCTGCATCGTCTATTATCCATTGGACGACCGCACCATCCGCTCTACTCAGGTCACTACTGAGCTTCCGCTGCCTCCCTCGACTGCTCAATGAACGACAACATGGAAATTAGCCATTTCCGACCACATGCACCTTCTAACCTGGATTCTGTGACCGATTCACACTCTGTTCGAACTCTCAATAGGTGGATTGAAGATTTGATGAACTGCAAGCCGTTATCAGAGGACGACGTGCAACGATTATGTAACCAGGTAGATCTTTCATACTCGGTCTGTCCGGCCCCAAACAGAAATGGTATTTCATTAATTACGTTCTCAATATAGGCAAGGGAAGTGATACAAGATGAATCAAATGTGCAGCCAGTCGTATGTGTACTTGCACAGAAGCCATGGAATTACAGACACCGATGCTACCGAAGGACCAAACTGATAAGCTCTATAGAAATGTCCGGTTACGGTGTGTGGAGATATACACGGCTAGTATCACGATTTAATAGAATTGTTCCGTATTGGTGGACCATGTCCAGATACAAACTATCTTTTCATGGGCAAGACACTTGACAAGGCTTTCCTATGGGTGAATTGGACACGGCGCTAATGTGATATTTCGTACTAGGAGACTATGTTGACCGTGGCTATCACTCCGTCGAATCAGTATCTTTTCTTCTTGCCCTTAAGATCCGGTACCCCAAGCGGATTACGATTCTTCGCGGAAACCATGAGTCTCGCCAGATCACACAAGTTTACGGTTTTTACGACGAGTGTCTGCGTAAATATGGCAATGCTAATGTCTGGAAATATTTTACGGATCTTTTCGACTATCTTCCTATTACTGCTCTTATTGAGAACCGGATTTTTTGTCTTCATGGAGGGTTGAGCCCTTCAATCACTAGTCTTGATGAGGTTCGTGCTCTAGATCGAGTCCAGGAACCTCCTCACGAAGGCCCCATGTGTGATCTCCTCTGGAGTGACCCAGATGACAGAATCGGTTGGGGCATCTCTCCCCGCGGAGCTGGGTATACTTTTGGACAGGACTGTTCAGAAGCATTTAATCACCAGAATGGCTTGAGTCTTGTCGCTAGGGCGCATCAGATGGTGATGGATGGATATCTCTGGTCTCATGATAGACAAGTGGTCACAATTTTTTCCGGCAGGTCCCTGCATCGTAGGACACCTTGGATGGTTCAGGTGCTAATGATTTTTGCTAGCTCCAAACTACTGTTACCGTTGCGGTAACCAAGCTGCGATCGTTGAAATCGACGAACGTCTTACTTACAATTTGTATGTCTTATCCTTTACAATATGTTGAGCTGATATTCTAACATTTGCTCCTAGAATACAATTTGACCCTTCCCCAAGAACGGGAGAACCTACGGTACGAAGACGGACACCAGATTACTTCCTATAGACGATTGGCTGGAGTTTAACGATACAATCATCAATATGGCTCTGTACTTTATCAGTACCATTTTGGAGCTCAAGAATATGGTAGATACTAGAATATTTGACATAAAATGCTTTGCCTATTCTTGTAATGCATACTTTGGAAATTTTATCATGGGTGCTATGGTCATAAAGTCTGCTAAAGATCTTGTTAGAGAGTGAGCAGTATAGAAAATAGAGTAGTCCTTGTATCTCAAGTATTCTGTAGGAATGTTTGGGCAGACAATCGCTAAATTGTAAAGTTAATGAGTCCTTAAAAGCAAAATATCTTCGGCATGTTAAGTACTTCGATACTAATCTCCATAATGCTATATATCCTAAGTTTCGATAACGCATCTGCTAAGTTGCTTTGACAGGTTAGCAGGAAAGAAAAGTTGTCTATACCAAAACGAACTGGATTATAGTCTATACTCGAATGTTAGAAGTTACTAGTCTGACAAGAAACTCTAAGGAAATACATAAGATCACACCATCCACTCCTAGAAGGACCAATCTAAGAATGTTCCAGCGCCTGCAGAGCCTCATCAAGAGAGATAACCTTAAAGCCCATCTTAGGCAGAAGCATATCGAGCATCACATGAGAGAATTCTGCGGTTTGATCAATCGGTAATCCCAGCACATTATCCCTGATAACATAAACATTATAGTCCAAATCGAACAACCGATAGATAGTGGCCATCACGACACCGGAAAGACTCAAACCGGACTATAACATTTATATTAGTATGATTCTGACTGGGAGATCAACATCACGTACGATAATAACAGTATTGATGTCTCGTGCTTTCAGGATTTGTTCCAGGGCATTGCCCAGGGTAGCGGACCATCTGGTCTTCTGAAGAATGAGATCCTCTTTATCAACCTTGAAGTGCCCATCAATCTGCACTTCAGGAGACCCATTTGTGAATTCACCGTATGGAGCAATCAGCTTGGCAAATGGTGAGTGAGCCTGGACTTCTGGCTGGCCGGGATTGAAGGAGAGGATGGAGAAAACGGTAAGGGGTCGAGGAGATTTCTGATGGACGGCGTCATTCCATTTGGAGCAGTTTGCGATCAAGGCCTGCCCTTCGGATGTATTTTTGATGGCATTGATGAGCACCGACATCCAGTCCAAGTTGAGGACTGCATAGCTGTCACCGAAGCTCAGGGAGCTGTTGGTCATAGAGGCCATAATGATCTGATGGATAAGGGATGCTTGGAGTTGCCGAGAAATAGGAAGACAATTAAGGGAGCAGACTAAATATGTTTGCTTTCATATTAGGCAGAAGGGTGGTCTGTCAGGGCATTTAACAACTTGTGAACTGAACTAGTATTTCCTTTCCCATCATAACGGAGGTGAAGGTCTCAAATCGTAAACTCTTCGAATCTCAACTCCGAACACCGCCGCCGGAACTCCGACGACAACATAAGACTCCCTCCGCTTGCCACTGCTACGCCATATACGTACGGTCCATATATTTCAAACGTTCTCAGCATTGATCCTTCCTTTTCTTTTAATGGTGTCTTCTTTTCTTCCTAGAAAGCCTGCATACTGGCCTACAGCTACACAAACAACAGAGTAACAGGCATCATGCCTTCTGAAGATAGCGCAAAACCGGCTGAACTTGAACTTGACGCTGCAACAGCTACAACAGTGACACCGCCTGAACCGCCTTACAGCATATTTGATAAAAGACAAAAGTGGTTAATCATTATCATTGTCTCGACTGCTGCGACTTGTGAGTCTGCCAATTATAATGCCGTTTACTTAACTAACATCTCAAATAGTCTCGGGTTTCGCATCAAACATCTATTTTCCTGCTTTACCAACCATTGCGAACGACCTCAATGTCTCCCTCGAACTCGTCAATCTTACTGTTACATCATATCTTATCTTTCAGGGCCTGGCGCCTAGTTTCTGGGGCCCAGTCTCCGACGTAAAGGGGCGTCGAACAGCATATATAGGCACATTTATTGTGTTCTTCTGTGCATGCACTGGGCTCGCGGAGTCTAAAAACTACGCTACACTTATCATTTTGCGATGCCTCCAAAGTACAGGCAGTGCCAGTACAATTGCAGTTGGATCTGGTGTAATTGGCGACATCACCACCCGTGCAGAACGCGGAGGTTATATGGGAATCTTCCAAGCAGGACTGCTCGTTCCTGTTGCTGTGGGACCTGTGATTGGAGGTGCCATCGCAGGGACATTGGGATGGAAAGCGATCTTCTGGTTTTTGACCATTTATAGCGGCGTTTTCCTTTGCCTGCTTATTTTGCTGCTGCCTGAGACACTCCGATCAATTGTCGCGAATGGAAGCCGGACACCATCAAATCCGTTGATGAAATATCCATTGAATGTTTATCAAAAGACAAGCAAAGTCCAGTGGCAACAGGGACAAGATTCGCAGCCCGCGGAAAAGAAAGCTGTTGATCTTCTGGGACCTTTTCGAATACTTCTGACCAAACATGCAACTCCTATCATCATCTTCCTTGCTGTCTATTATGCTGTTTGGCAGATGAGCATCACTGCCATGTCCTCTCTTTTCCAGAGCCGCTATGGTTTGACCGAGATCCAAATAGGCCTGACCTTCATCGCCAATGGCGTAGGATCGATGATTGGAACGCTAGTGACAGGCAAAATTCTTGATGTTGACTACCGTCGTGTCAAGACCAGATATGACGCTTCATTTGACAACGAAAAAGGGAATGAGGTCTCTCAAACCAGCCGGGAAGAGAATTTTCCCTTGGAAAAGGCGCGCCTTCGACTTGTTCCCATCTTCTCCATTCTGCAATGCCTCTCTGTCATTCTCTTCGGCTGGACCATCCAATATCCTCATAAAGTGCATATTGCGGTCCCTATCGTGGCAACTTTCATAACAGGATGGACCGCTATCTCAACACAGTCTCTTATCATGACCTATCTAGTTGATATCTTCCCCAACAGGAGTGCAGCAGCCAGTGCTAGTCTGAATCTTGCGAGATGCCTATTTGCCGCCGGTGGCACCAGCTTCATCATGCCTATGATCAATGATGTCGGGGTCGGAGTGGCGTTCACGATTTGTGTCGCTGTACAATTTGTGGCATTGGTCGGTCCTCTGATTCAGTGGAAATTCGCCGCTGGATGGAGAAAAAGAGAGAGGGAGGAGGCCGCACGGAAGGCTGAAGCAAAGGGCTGATCTTAGAGAGATCAAATCGAGCCACGGTAGCGTCACATTCATGACCGGCAGTCTACTCGACCCAGGTCCGAACATACGTCGTTGCATGGAGTGGCCCTGAATCACCGGATCAAGCCTAGTAGTGTTGTCATGCGGTGTACTTTATTATTACTTCAATCTTTCATTGAATATGCATTCTCCTGTAGCTATAACTACTGGGAGAAGGCAATTAGGGTAATAAAACATGGAATAACTTCTAATAGAGTCTCGGCTAAAATTATGACAACTACTGGAACCTCTGTACTACGTAATCTACATCTCCGTAGCCTTATCTACTAAACCGTCTAACAAATGCAGTTATGAGGGCCCTGCTCGAACGGTCGGCAGGAGGCAGGATCAGGGTACAAATTGTGTCCTGCGTCGGCGAGCCAGCGCTCACGAATAATTTCATCTTTGTGAGGCCATACTCTTGGGTTCCGGCGCAAAGCAGGGCAGATGACCGTTGCACCCATGTGATCCATGGGGTTGTAAGAGTTTGCGTTCTACTATTATTGGTTATTTTTGGGAATATAGAAAAAGATCTGAGAAATATGATATTCTATCTTTAAAATCTTCTGTTATTGCTATTGGTGCTGCTATTGATATTATTTAGACACCTGATGAACTTGGAAATAGGTTCTAAAGTCGTCTAGAGAGCTTATTTATTGTGACGTCCAATCTAGTAGTAATATTGAAGCTATAGAAGCTATCTAACTAGCTAGGTGACATCGTTCGAGAAGACTAAGCTGAGGAGAAAAAGGAAAGAGATCAAAGAGAATTCGTAAAACCATTAAGATATCCCCCTTGAGCATTCTGCCATTCAAACCGCCTTCACATCTAGGTCTAGTCTCTAGCCTTTGTCTGATGGGAAATGCCTGCGAATCTGACCTTCTTGGAGGTTTGAGCTAGGGCCGTGACATCACCCCTCTTTTTTGGGCTGATTCGTCCTCGAATTAGCTTCATAATTGTCGTCAAGGCGAGCCTCAGGTTCAGTCCTAGGTTCCAGCATTCAAGCCAATAGTCTAGGTTCACAGGGGGTCCAGGTTTAGAAGGAAATTCCTTATGGAACTGTTTCAGCTTGAATGGAGATCCTCTGAAATTTGAAGCTGGATACCAGGTTAAATCAGTGTCATATCCTGACCACTGCACCTGATATTGAAGTTACTTATATCGTTTTCGAACAGCTAGGATTTGGTCCACCTCCCATTCTAATTCGCCATCGATTTCCACTGGAGGCGGGGGTTCGGGGATTTGATATGGTACAGGGTCTGCAGGTGCTTTTCGAAGTCGATCTGGAGGGAATATTGGGCGGACTTTCATGGTCTCAGGGAGTTCTAGTTTCCAAGCATTGCCAACCTTCTCGAGGACCTTAAAAGGACCCTCTATTTGATTTGCAAGCTTCCTAGATGGCTGTCTTGATATCCAGTTCTTGGGGATATAAAAACCGAATCACCAACATCAAAATCAACCTCCCTTCGATGCTTATCTGCCTGCTGTTTTTGCCGGTTCTGAGCTTGCTTGATAGAGGATTCAGTGAACTGCCAAATAGCTTTTAGATACTGCAACCATTGCTGAGAATCTCTGTGGTTCTCTTGTTTTAAGGTAAGCTTCTTCTGTCTCTCTGAGATAGGTGACCAGTCAAATGAGGTTCGAGGCTCATATCCACATTCTACCTTAAATGGGAATAACTAGGTAGATTCCTGACTGAGAATAGCAGCTGCAAAATCAACCATTGGAAGGAATTCAGACCAATTGTCTTGGTAGTAGTTCAAGGGTCTTAGGCGTTGCGCCATATACTGATTCAGAATTTCAGTCTGACCATCAGTTTGTAGGTGAGCTACTGAAGAAAGCTTCAATTTAATCCCTAGAGCAGAGCAGAATTCATCCCAAATCAGAGATAAATTGAGGACCTCTATCGGACACTATAGTATCAGGGGGACCCTTATGCCGGTAGACATGCTCTAGAAACATTCTTGCAATATCTCTAGCAGTAGTGGTCTTATGACAAGGAATAGAGATAAAACGTTTGCTGAATCGATCTACTATAGCAAGGACTGCATCATATCCATGCTTGTCCTTGGGGAATGACCTAAAATATATTGCAATATGCTGCCATAACCTTTTTAAAATAGGTAGCGGTTGAAGCAATCCAGGGGGAAGATCTCGTGGAGTCTTGGTCCTTCGGCATGTGAAGCAATTAGAGACATATCTTTCAATATAGGATTTCATCCCAGGCCAGTAGTATCGGGATCTAATTAGATCCAAGGTCTTTCTTCACCCAGGGTGAGTAGTAGAGCTCTGTCAGTGAGCTTCATCCAATAGGCAAGTTTGTAGGTCCCCTGAATTAGGGACTACTAATCGATTATTATGAAGTAATAATCCTTCAGCTAGGGATCAGGGTGAATCTCCAGATCTAGCTTCAGCTCGGAATGGAGTCAGTTCAGGGTTCTCGCGGTTCTCCTTTAGGAGTCGATCAATTAGGTGAATATCTGAAATCGTTGAGATAGAGGGAATTTGCAGTTCCTTCTGAATCTGTTTATCTAGGACCTTCTGGCCTAATAAGCATTGGGTTCGGTGGTGCTCAATTTGCTTCTTTTGTTGTTTCACCTCTCCCTCCCTTCTAGATAGAATATCTGCTAAGGTATTCTGCTTTCCTGGTCGATATCGAATGAGGAAATGATAATGAGATAGTAGTTCGGTCCAGCTAGCTTGTCGAGAATTCAATATCTTGGTAGACATAAAGTATTCCAATGCAGGGTGGTCAGTCAAGATCCCAAAGGGTTCCTTAGTTTGCAAGCCTATTAGTTCAGAACGCCATTCCTCTAGAGCTCGAATAATTGCCAGCAGCTCCTTATCATAGATAGGGTAGTTGTATTCAGTAGGGGCCATAGTCTTTAAATAATAAGTAATAGGATGCCAAGGTTCTTCAGGACTATTTCGCTATAAAAAGACTACTATAATTATCCCATTAGAAGCATCAGTTTCAACCTGGGTGAGATTGGATAAATGATAGTGTTGCAAATTGGCACAGATAGTAAATATTGCTTAAGCTGTTGAAAAGCATTACAACATTCTTTATTGAAATCAAATGGTTGACTATCCTTGGTGAGGTTGTTCAAAGGTCTAGCAATTCTGCTATAATCCTTAATAAATCACCGGTAAAAATTGCAGAATCCTAGAAAGGATCGAACAGCTCGAACTGTTTGAGGGGTTTCCCAATTCTGAATGATTTCAATCTTCTTAGGGTCGACCGCAATGCCATTAGTGCCAATGATAAAACCTAGATATCTTGTCTGGGTGATATGGAACTCGCATTTTTTAATATCAGCTTGTAAGCCAGCTTTTCGGGGACGACTGAGTACTTCTTTCACATGAAGCTTATGCTCCTGTTTATTCTTAGAATAGATCAAGATGTTATCAAGATAAACACTAATATAGTCATCAAGGAGATCCATAAAAAGGTCATTGATATACCTCTGAAAGGTAACAGGTCCGTTGGTCAATCCAAAAGGAAGAACTCGATATTTATAGGTCCCATATCGGGTTCGAAAGGTAGTCAAAGCTTCTGAATTAGGGTGCATCCGAATTCGGTGAAAAGCCTGTCTGATATCCAATTTGGTGAAAATTTTGGCATGACATAGGCGAGCTAAGGTCTCATCAATTAAAAGGGATATCGATCCTTCTTGGTGATTGAATTCAGTTTCCTATAGTCTACGCAGAAACGTAGTCTACCCCCTGCCTTTTGCACAAATAGCACTGGTGATACAAAAGGTTCACTACTAGCAGTAATAAAACCTTTCTTCAGGTTATCAGTCAGATATTCTTTTAGGGCTTGAAGTTCTTCCAGACATTGCTTGTAGAGGGGTCGATATCCTAGGGGAATTTCGCCCTCTAATTGAATCTGATGATCATATAGTCGAGATAGAGGCAATTCATTTGAAGCTTGCTTCGAAAACACATCAATGAAATCTTGATATGCCTTAGGAAGTTTCTCCTTGATTAGATGGGTAGTCTCTGGGTCTTTCCTCAGGGATAGTTTTCTTTTCAATTATTTGGTTGATCTCATAGAGGCTAATAGTGAAAACTCTAGCTCCTTTCTTCTTAGCGGCTTAAGAAAAACTAGTAGCTCCAATCAAGACATTTATAAGCCGACTTCGCGATTTTACTCATATACCCTTTTCCTGGCCTGATAAAGATGAGATCATATTGGCCGAAATTCAATAAGTTATAATGATATATTAATAATTTTAATTCAATTTAATAAAGGATGAGACGGTTCTGGTTATTGATTAAGGGGAGAGGATTGCTTTAAAAATAATTTTAGGTGAAAAGTTATCAGGTAGACCGTAAGTTTCAATATTGTTACATATTTTGGTTCCTCTGTAAGCCCAGTTGAGTGGAGAGTCCATTTATAAGGACTATAAGAATATATAGAGAGTTAGATATCTGAGGAGATGCCAAACTCATCGCTTATATCTTAGGTATATCTCGACGAAGACATCGCGGGTGAGATGGGTGCGAGGGGTTCCATAAATTGCGAAGTCGGTCGATATTCTCGCACTCCAAGATCGTCTGTGAGGATTTTATTTCCACTTATTGAAATCGACTGAGGTAATGGTATATATATCCACATCATTCCTATCTCTGAGTACATCTTGGAATGTTGCGATCAATAATAAGGAGCTTTCCATATTATCGTTTAGGGTATACACCTCAATGTGACAGAAGACTTATCGCGATCCTTTGAAGAGCTAAAACTGAAGAGAAGGCTAAAAAGTTAGACATTATAGTCTTAGACGCTTCATATCCTCTCTGCTGCTGTGAGCCATCGTGCGCAGGGCCAGTGGTATTCCCAGTAGTGGGCAAGGAGAATCCCGATATCTCAAATGGTTCTGAGGAACACCAGCGGAATTTAAATATTAGAAAGGGAAGTCTAAGATATAGACTGACTAATTACATCAAACATCGCCTAAGGTGATAGAAAGCCCGGCAGGAGAGGAATGCTAAGGTATACTAAGGAGAGGGAAATAGCCAAGACCAATATAGAGGAAAATAAGGAGTGGTGCTGAGGAAAGGAAAAAGTAACGAAGGAACACTTTAACCCATCATATAGACAACGAAACCATTGTCAAATAGAAGAATAGTATTACGGAGAATGAGTAGGAATTGAAGAAACACATTAAGTCAAATAAAAAAAAAAACAAAAGTAATAATTAGGTGACAACGGGTTGTTGCTGCGGTCGGTAAAGGTAGCTGCCTCTATTGCAGGACGCTTGCGATGTTCGCCTGCCTTGTTGTTCACAGGCCGTGGATTACCGATGAAGGTATGTACAAATTATAACCCTCGCCATCGGAGTCATATAGATAGTCTCTAGCGCGTTGTGCGGTTCGCAGAAATCTAACAGCCAAATATATCCATTCGTCGCTGAATCTATTTAATCTTAGGGGGCCGTTTGTTTCTTTCAGTTTTCGATATTTGATCCTAAGAACCAGCGAGATCGGCCACCAGGTCTTTATAGGACCGAGCGAACCCATATAATGAAGCTTGGATAACAAGAAGAATTTGATAACCACGTATTAGACGCAGATGACGAAGACAGTAAGTCGCAGGTGATTATGACAAGGGAATACTAGCGATAAGATCGGACTGTTAAAGTTGCCAAGTTGGATTCAATGTAAACAGTCAGACAGATGTGTAGTCTTGCAGGAAGGTAAGGTCGAGAACTAGTAAGTAGAGATGTTGTCGGGGATAGTAAATAACAACATCCTAGGCAGAGCTTGGTCACATCCACTACGATAGAGTTGATTTTTCTTGTCCATAGGACTCTGCGGTGGTCATCAACCTGTGGTCGTCATTTTCCGCCTCCCCCTTGTGGGAGGTGGGAAGAGATAGCGCTGGCAAGGTTCCCCAGAATCACCGTCTGTCGGCCCCATGGGATCGCACCCAACCGCATACACCGGTCGTTCCAATCTCCGAGTTTGATAATGAGGTGCAGCTTCTGATTGTGAGAGGGGTCTTGTCCAAAGATGAAGGTGAGAAACTTCTGATATGTTGCCGAGGTTTTTCTGGGATCGCCGCGTAAGATATGACGCGTAGCAGAAACACAGTTTGAGCCTTGCCGGGGCAGCGGTGGGAGAGGGATGCTGATGGCAATGGGAGCATTCCGGCTAGCAGGCTCTATTGTGGGAAAGGTTCCCACCAGCGGAGTTCACATAGAATGAACAAATCAACACCATAAAGGATTGACGCTCTGTACAAAACGATTGGATAAGGGATTTTCGTTCGAGGTGATCCAACTCGGCGTGGAAAACATGTGCATCAATCCCGTAGAGGTGCAATGCTGCGCAGACGAAAAATTGTTGGGCTGGGTTGACACATCACATAACCGACTTCTAACCGTGAAAATAAGACCTGGTCTCTGATGATCAGCAGCATAGCATGAAGTTTTGGTGACCCACGTAGCATGTACTGCAAGGCCATATGGTCGGATATCTCAACTGCTTCGAGCTTCCAGTGACCGCAGCGGCACCGGTATTGAAGATTGCAGGGCATCTTGCTCATACCAGTATCAGCGAGGCAATGAGCTTACCAGTTTGACTGCAGTAACGGATTTCTTGGCAGCCATTCCTGACGGGGTATATCCCGATTGTAATCATCGGGGGATTTTGGATAACCGATCCAACGACAACAGGATTCTTCGCAGCCATCCTAATGAGAGAGCACATATACCTCGAATTTAGGCTTCTCCAGTCTCTGTATAGTCGCTTTTCTATGCTAAGTTGTGTTAAAGATAGGGCCTAGGTATGGGGGCGAGATACCATTAAAGGATATTTGCGACATGGTTTGAAAATATAATAACAGAACTAATTCAAATTTCCGTGTGGCCGCACGCAAGGAAATTCTGATGGACTCGAAGTTCAGTTCCTCGATCATTGAATATAGATCTCTCTAACCCAAGTTCTGACCTGCGGGTCAGGCGTCGCATGGTGGACAAAATGGGCAGAGACGTGGGTTAATCGCTCATAGAAGGTGACAGGGCGTTCAAGATATTTCTCGCAGTTCTCGGCGGTGGTCGGCAAATGCCCATATCTTTCGACTTCTTATCAAGGCCAGTTATAGCCAGAATTCTGTTGAAAATGCCTCTGCCTATTCATCCTTGGTTAACCGCTGGCCTTTTGTGGAGGAATTTCGTTATATTGTGGCGAGAGTGCTAACGCACTTGATCATTACTTCGAGATTCTCCTAATTCAAGCTCAGGCAACGTAGGCACACGTTCAACAATGAAGCCTTCAGAATGAGGCCTCTTTGTAATTATGCAGCAGTTTCGACGACACTCATGAAGGAATAGTACTAAATCATGCCTATAATGCTCTTGCAAAGGATTACTATATGGGCAATGTTCCTCAAGTTGAAATTCTTTTTGAAGGTGTAACCAAGTCTCCAGTGCTCGATATTTGTATAGAGTATGAACAGCCTGTGACTCTCTGTCAGTGAAAGGCTATTCATAGGCACTGGTTTCCATCCAACTGGACATCTTACCCTAGTTCTTGCGAGATTATTTCTTCTCTAAGGGCGCTCAGTAGCATTCTTTAGCGTTCTAGTATCATAAGTGCCACGATGTATAATGTTGGCTCAACCATCTTAGTTCAATAAGGGCTTTAAAAAATCGGCAATGGTATTGTAGATTGAAAATAGGGTCGAATCACAAAATGCAACCTTTGACATCATCGGCTGAGAGACTAAGCGCTCAGCTATATCGTGGAATCTTTTGCTGATGTTTCTGAACCATTCGATTCTTATTGTTTTTAGACGAACCCAGGGCCGTGCTCTCCACTTCCTCAATGGCCGCCACCCGAGGCCTGGTGAGACGGCGAGGGAGTTTGTCCAGCCGGATGCGAGCAGAGCTCGCGTTGTAACTCAGTCTTCGCAGCACCAGACGCTACCACTGCCGGCGGCCTTCTTCGGTAGCTACGTCGTGGCCGTCGTAGTACGTCGAGAACGCCTGTCGGTCCGCGAACGTCCTTGGCTGGGGCGACAAGCCAATGTCTTCAACACCCGCTGATCCGCTCGCAAACGCCGGGTCGAGGAACCGCGGAGCGGAGGAGGTGGTCGCCCGTCGTTTAGGAGAACCAGGGTTAGAAGCCTCGGAATTAACGTAGAATGAACAGATGAGGATGATATATTTCTCACGTTCGTTGCAGAAGAAGTATATAGATTCGCGCTCGAATGGTCAAGCTCGGCGTGAAAGACATGGGCGTCGATGCCATATAGGTGCAAGGCAGCATCCATAGAAAATTGCTGTGCTGGGTTAATGCACCAGATAACCGATTTCTCATGATAAGACAGAACCAGATCGGGGATATCTTCTCCTTCAAGGACCGTGGGGAGTCTTCCTTAGGATACTCAACAGCGGACGTATCATCGTCTTCTTCACGCTGTTCGGCGCGTTCTTTGGCGATGAGACGTTCACCCTTTGAAGCTTCCACATTGGGGCAAAGAGAAAACAAAAATTTCCTGAACCCCCCAGTGACAATCCAGCAGATGGCCCTATCTGTACCTGAACGGACATGCATCCATCGGAAGCCCCTTTCCTCTTGGTCTTGAAATCGACCTTGCGTAGCGTCTCAGATGTATTTCTATTTTCGGCCCAGTCGAAAACGTTTTGGGGGGACTGACATAAGAGAGATGTCTTGGGAATGATTAGGGGACGTTCTATAAGGAGGTATATAGTAACTTCCAGCCGGCCATCTGACGAAGACAGCCACTGCACCAGGCCCTTGTTGTAAATATGCACAACATGTGTCTTAAAATTCTCCTCGGTTGCTCACAGTGTCGAAACATGTAGTTCGGCTCGGGGAATGGCCATGGGAAATAAATTTTGCTATATATATATATAAACAAAGAAGATAAATGAGGAGATCGGTTGGAATTAGAAGTCGCTTTTCAAGCTAAGCTGTTCTGAAGTATCTTTGTTCTGGGCGCTTAATGCCCGAAGTTGCTCGTCAATATGGAGGTCAATGTTATTGAATAGTAGAGTAGCAGTTAAAAGGAGGTGGAAATCTCTCTCCCAATCAGGAGGCGAAGAAAGTGATCCTGGTCAATGTAACCTCCATAATATTTTATACATAGCGGTTTGTGAGGGTACCCGACTATTTTCTGGCCACAATGATGGCAGGCGATCCAGAAAAGACGGTATTTTCGTGCTTGATATAAGATCCAGTCCCATGCATGCGTCCGATCAGAGCCAAGCAGGATGCGTAGATCCCCTGTAACGTCAAGATCAAGGACTTGATGCCTAATATAGCATTAGTTTGAGGGTAAACTCCCGATAACTTGAATGGCAATGGCCCTGGCTCCCCAAGGCCCACGCCACAGAATGGTTAAAGATACGAGACATTCACTAAGTATCGCAACGCTAAACCCAAACTCGGTCTTCGGTGGTTCTTTTAACCCGGGTTTAATGTGATTAATATTAAAAGAATTGGCATAAACGGTCATCATATCATGTTTCCTATGGATGCTCGAGACAATGACCCATGCCAGCGCACAGAACAATCTCTTGCAAAACAGAGGATTTATTGGCCCCATCATCTCGTGGACGAGAAATTGATATTCCTGTAATCAACATAAGTACATGATGCCTGATATTAGGCTGGATGGGCATCTTATTGAGGCTTCCCCAGGATTATACTTACCGCCAGAAGTAACCGATGGTTATCCATGTTTTGCCAAGGCCAAGGGGCATTGAAGGATGGCTCTATGAAAATGAGCTTTTTTTTGAATTCAAGAATGGCGGGTATGGCAACTGGCTGCCAAAAGTGCAACTTAATCTTTGCTCCTTTGGGATCTTTGGGGTTTCCGATTTTTGATGTCAAATATTTCTCTCAAAGAAGTCCAAGGTGCAGCGCCACTGAGCCCGGGATGGATGTGGTGAAGTTTCACCGACAGACGACTGGCTCCTGCGAGAACAAGTCATATTCGGTTCGGGAGGTAATGGAGGAGGCGGCATCAGCGCTCTATGACGATCAATTCGTCAGTTATTTCCCCTCCTCATAGATCGGAAATTTAAGTAGTTGGTAGACTTATTCTGCTCGGTGGGCAAACAGGAATATAAGCGGACAGGTCCCGATAAAATGGATCCTATATAGTAACTCAGCAGAAAGATAGACAGATCTGGATGCAAAGTCCTTGTTCTATCGAGCTTGGATAGTCCTTATAGGTTGTATGCAGAAAATCGGGACTTTAGCCATCTTTCGTGTTCGGTAGATAAGTATAAAGAAACCTCGATTTCGAGTTTATAAGATACACGTACGTCGAGAGGCAACTTCCGCTAATACCCAGGAAGAAAAAGGAAAGAGAAAGAAGGGCGGAGAAGAAACAATGATATGAAGAATCTTCTAGGGATTAAACCAGCTTTCCTCTCAAACGGGCATCCTTTCTTCTCTCATCTTTAACATGTTGTCTTCGTACGTCTCATGCAGAAATTACCTGCATGCGCTGATGATGTCTCATGTAATGACCAGTGATTTCATCAGCAGTTTCGTACTGTCTAATCTAATATTCTCAATCCTTAGGGACGTATCTGTATAATTAACGATAATGCGAATAGAGGAGTATAAGAATGGGCCACGTTTCGTCCAAGGATGTATCGGGGACTTGCTTTGAATTGTATATTCTCTGGCAAAACCCCGCATTTATGATTGTCGCTCGATAGAATGGGATGTTTGTATAAGGCTGACTCTGGCCTGAAAAAAATTAGTATAAACGAATAAAGTAAGCAAAGAAGACTTACAGTAAGGTTTAGATCTAGTGTCTGGTGACTGAGCGACGACGAGATCCACCAACCAGTATGAGTGAGAATAGACGTATTGTTTAGCCCAGCGAAGAATATAAAGCGTAAGTGCCTCGTCCTTAGAGTACCGTTGAGCGAGCGATGCGGACATGCCTCCTGGCCATACCACGCCAGGGGTCTGGATTACAGTCTGGAGCATATCTCACTCCCAGTCTCTCTGGTGCGGTACCCATATTGAATACTCGACAGCGAATGATCGACGAATCTGATTAAGTTCTGAGATATAGTCGGCAAGACGATATGGGATTTGATTCCTCTCGCTTTCCGTGGTGAATCCTTGGGCAAACCGGACATCTTGTCTTTAACCAGAGTCCCGGATGCGGTAACGAATTTGAAAGCGGGGTCTGTCCTGACATTCTGAGGGGAGACATTGACCCATAATATAGCCTCTGTTCCCTTTATGAGAACCTTCTGTTCCTTTATAATTCCATCCGGAGCAAGACGGTCCAGCAAGCGTTTTTTTATGACGGTGCGCGACCACCGGGTGGTTTTATCAGGATCCACCCCTGGACACAGCGCGCTTCCACAAATGCCAAAAGCTCTATAAGAGACGCAACGGTGGGAAGGACTCAGCCGGACAGTTCTCCAAGGCGGCCGTCATCTCGACAATCTTCGCCAATGTCAGCGATCATCCCTACAGTACTGATATTGGTATGATTGGCGCGCGACCGCTGCTCGCAGCGCATCTTCCATCTCCTTCTTCGACACAGGTGAGCAGGTGCCGTGGGTCAACCAGACGAGGACGTCTCGGCAGCACCACAGGAATGACCACCGTGATCATTCTAGGATTGTCGATCTTGCAATTGGACAGATCGTGTTTGTGAGGTCCTGGTTGGTATCATCCCACAAGAGTTCACGAACGCACGAATGTGGGAAAGGAAAAAAATTAAATATAATTTAAGAAATGATAAAGAAATGATAAAGCAATGCCAAGGTTATCGAGATCAAAGCGACAGTTTTATAATAAGAGTATAAATAGCAACAGCACTGAAGTTAGGGCTGGGGTCCATCCCCAAATGAGAATAAGATACACCTATAGTCCCCAAATTGTTTCTCTATCACTTTTGAACCAGAGAACAAGATGTCGGTACCTCCGGGAAGGGGTATCTTCACCATTTTTCTGTTATTGGAGAGTTTTTTCAAATTTCTCAATATAATTTCTGTTAGTGAGTTTCCTGACTATGTTCTAGCGACATCTTCTCTCGACGAACCGGGATTTGAGCTGCCTGTACAAAAGGAATATTTCAGCACATCCGCGCGGTAATGGACACCATGAATGAAAGAGAGAAGTTACATCTTCGGCGTGCCGGGCGATTGTCTGGGGTGTCTCATGGAAAAAATTGAGGGTAAGTAACGGCGACTCGGGTTAGAGTTCAGGTAAGAATCAACGTCCTGCGTTTACAGTTGATTTTTGGCCCGATTCCACACGGTACGCGTGTTGAATTATGTTCCCATTGCGCTCAAAAATGTAAAGACAGTTCTTGGATATCCGGGCCGTTGTCAAACTGTAAGAGGAAGAACGGAGATGGAGGCTTGATGGTGCCATTTTATGAGGTTTACTCAAGAAAGAGCGGAGCATGGAATAGGGCTCTGGGAAGAAAGGTTTCTTTTCTATTTATTTCAACGAATGTAAATAGGAAACGACTAGATTTGAAAGAGGATATGTGTCGCGACCAACGTGATGGGTCCGTAGATGGAGCAACAATGCTCAGCTAGGCGATGCTTGGATGCCGCGTAGACTTCTTCTCGAAGCGGGTTCTTTTTATATAAACAACGTGGTAGATCTATCATTCAGGAATATGTGTGTGAATATCGTGAAGAAGGTCAACGCAGGCATGATATGAGTTGTTCAGAAGCAGAATATGAGCTACTGTGAGAATTGAGGGGATGTAGTCGTTATCCTATTCAGCTACTCGCCCACCAGGGATCCCAGAGTCGAGCGTCAGAACCCGTAATGCCGTTGTTTGCGATGATTTTCGTCCGCGTTGGGGAAAATTTGCTGGAGTGCAATGTAGTTGGGGTATACAAAAAATTATCCCCGTGCTGAGGACTATATATATATCGTTTGTTGCAAAGACATTGGCATGATAGAAGCGAAGAGCAAAAGAACTTGAGGGGAGGGCATAAAAGGAGCAAGAGGGGGAGGGGCAATTGAAAGCGGGGTCGACCATCACGAAGATGGCGTGAATGTACTCTTCAATACTCCGGTGAGGAATCCCGCCATCTTCATTGATAGCATGCACATTCAACGCAAGGGCAAACAACAGACCACGCGACTGACAGAGAATAAACTTCTGGAAAAGTCGGTGACTTTCTCAAATAGGCAGTTGTTGGTCTTGGCGCGTCGTGGAAAAATCCGGAATAAACTGTTGGCCTCGTGACTACTGTATCATGATAAGGCGTGCAGGAAAAAAAACGTGGCCGCCAATCGAACGTGCCATGATTGATTTTTGAGTTGCTTCGGATGTGTCCTGCAAGGTTACAACGTAGCACGTCAACTACTGGACTGGGTTTTCTCCTACTGTGGTACAGAGTTTGATACCTGGAAGTGCGGCTGAGGAGGAGCTGATCCTGGTACACGCAACCGATGCCCTAACGTGGAGCCGCCAAGATCTCCATAAGGTGATCTCTCTCTCCGAATCCAGAGACGTTTGAACAAAAGTTAGAGAACATCAAGAGAGTAATACTCCCAAGAACAAGCTCAAACTACGCTATCGGTCAGTGGGGCGCTCGGGAGCCGGGAACATCGAGCTCCATGATAATGACAGCAGATCGTGGTGAGGACTGCGAGCTACTACAGGGAGATGGCAGTTTCTGCTATCACCTCAGTCAGAATACGCATCAGAAGTGCTAGATCTATGATGTCTTAGGTCTTGCGGTGTTGCTTACGTCTCGATGATGTTGTTGCCCCTGGTGGTTATGCAGGCGGTGGAAGTGGCGGTACGGCTGGCATACTTGTTATGTCTACGACTGGTGAGAGGAAATGAGCTTGTTTGGAAATTGTCCAGGGGTGATCAGGCAGCTGAATTCGTTATGTTCTCATTTTCATCCGGACGGACGATTGAGCGGAGAACCACGGACGAAATATGACCGTGGATCGAATCCGCCCGGGAGGATCATTCAAGTGCTAGCACCCAAAGCAGTAGTTGTTGGAGGGTGGAAAGCTAGATGGAATCCTAGGATACCGAAGAGAAGTACTGACTCGATTTCGGAGAGATTCGGAGAGATACGCAGAAAGAGACGTTGATCTTGCGTATTATGATTGCGACAAGCATCAGAAACCAATAATAATAGGGATTGTTAGGTTTCCGGCGATTGCGCATCATGATCTGCGAATGGATGACAGGCTGCCTGCAAGCGAGATTTACTCGAATTAGCAATAATTAGCAAGATGAATCTAAAAAAGCACCCAACGCCAAGAAGCCCGCTGATTGGGCCGCTCGTTTTCCTCGTTTTCTCTCAAGCCACTGGTCCGTGCAGCGCATATCGCTCGTTACGGCCGCAGAGATCATATTCGCCGAATACGTTAGTTACCAGACACAGCTGAGTCAGCACCAAGCATTGCTACGGAACGGACCTGTTATACGGTCGGGATCGCAGTTGGGAGAGACAGAGCCCCGCCCGGAACGCCGAGGTTCCTGGTTCCGATACGGTATCGATGAAACGAATATTTCAGTGTCTGGACCGGATGTCATGTGTGCAGCACTCCGAGGCCAAGCAGAACCCCCATCTCCCATCTCCAGCCCGCGCTGAACCTTACCGGATCGGAACTGGATTCGACTCTTTTTGACTGACTCGCGCAGGATCCAGCCCGAGATGCTCGCCAACTTCCCCAGGCGGGGATTGCTCGTCCAAGAGCGCGTTACCTCCGCCAACCAGTCGTCACCAAAACACTTTCCCCCCCGGACCAGCCCAAAGTCCGAACCCGACACAAACAGCCACAGCGGGTGCCGGACACCTTGGCGACTCTCTGGTACAACTGCCCGATTCAGCGCTTTTGCTACATCTTCTTTTTTTTCACCATCGTTCCAGACGTTCCACTGGTCCCGGGACGTTGGTGCTCCGTCTGGAACTAGATGTCGCCTCTGTCTAAAAGACTCCCGGGATTAAAAGCTTCGGGCCTCCCGATTCGCTGAACCAGATCGCGGTGCAATCGCATGCGCCATTGATAGCTCACCTTGGAAACCTGCTATAATATTGGCGCCTCGACGTAACTGTGCTCCGTCTGATGCTGCCTAGTTATTTCTTGTTATACTATTTCTCCCCTCATCTCACCCAGATCCCACTGTCGTCCTTCCTTAGGTGGTGAGAGCAATTCGTTTCTTTTACCTGGCGAGCAAGGGGTGCCTCCCTTCGATATCACCATGTCTCTACTCGGGACGATAAACCCCAACCTCAGCCCCGAGCGAACCATCGGAGGACGCGCCGGTCCGTGGGACGAAGAGAATCATGAGAACCATGAGGACAGAGATCAATCACAAGCTCCCAGCCATCGACTGGCACACAGCGTGTCGACGGATGAGACAGTCTTGGATGGCAAAGACGATGTCGACAAGGAGGAGCGTCTGGAGCAGCAAGTCAGTCAGTTGGCGCGACAATTGACCCGCCAATCGACCCGTTTCTCGATCAAAGATGACCTGCCAAACCCGTTCCTGGGTCTGCCCGAGGACTCGACCTTGAACCCCCACAGTCCCAACTTCAAACCGAAGAATTGGATGAAGGCATTGTTCGCGATTCAGTCGCGCGACCCGGAGAGATACCCCCAGCGCACGGCCGGTTTGGCTTTCAAGAATCTCAGCGTGCATGGGTATGGTAGTCCGACCGATTACCAGAAAGACGTGGGTAACTCGATTCTGGCCCTGGGCTCGCTGGTTCGGAATATTGCCGGTTCGGGTAAACAGAAGATCCAGATCCTGCGCAACTTTGACGGTTTGATCCAGAGCGGAGAGATGTTGGTTGTTCTGGGAAGACCGGGAAGGTACGTGATTCTCAACTGGTTCAGCACAGCAATCCATTAACTCTTGTTTTTCAGTGGATGCTCGACGTTTCTGAAGACAGTTGCGGGAGAAATGAACGGTATCTATATGGATGATGGATCATACATGAACTACCAAGGTAAGTGGTCTCCAAAGGGCCATTCGAGGGGGAAACTGACCCGCCTGGAGGCATTTCGGCGAAGCAGATGCGCGGTCAATTCCGCGGTGAGGCCATGTATAATGCCGAAACAGATGTCCATTTCCCTCAACTTAGCGTGGGAGACACGCTGACGTTCGCCGCGTTGGCCCGCGCACCACGAAATCGTCTTCCTGGAGTTTCTCGCAGACAATATGCAGACCATATGAGAGATGTCATGATGGCAATGCTCGGATTATCACATACCATCAACACCAGAGTCGGTAACGACTTTGTCCGCGGTGTCAGTGGTGGGGAGCGCAAACGTGTCAGTATCGCGGAGGCCACCCTGAGCCAGAGTCCGATTCAATGTTGGGATAACAGTACCCGAGGTTTGGACAGTGCGAATGCCTTGGAGTTCTGCAAGACACTCCGCTTGAGTACTAAATATGCTGGTACGACGGCTTGCGTTGCCATCTACCAGGCCTCCCAGAGTGCTTACGACGTGAGTTTCTTGTCCTGCGGAGATATCCCCCTGACCAGGTGCTGACATTCGTCCCCGCAGGTCTTCGATAAAGTGACCGTCCTCTACGAGGGTCGACAGATCTACTTTGGTCGCACCGATGAGGCTAAAGAGTTCTTTACCAGCATGGGATATGAGTGCCCGGACCGTCAGACGACGGCAGATTTCCTGACCTCGCTCACCAGTGCCACTGAGCGGATCGTCAAACCAGGATATGAGAATCGTGTGCCAAGAACTCCCGACGAATTCGCCGCTGCCTGGAAGAACAGTTCCGCTTATGCTAAACTCATGAAGGAAATCGAAGAGTACGACGAGACCTATTCGATCGGTGGCGAAAGCTACGAGAAATTCGTCGAAGCCCGCAGAGCTCAGCAAGCAAAAAGCCAACGCATAAAATCTCCATACACGATTTCCATCTACGAACAGGTCAAGCTTTGCGTCTGGCGTGGCTTCTTACGTCTCAAGGGCGATGCAAGTCTGACTCTGAGTCAATTGATCGGAAATAGTATTATGGCTCTCATCATCGGAAGTGTCTTCTACAACCTCAGGAAGGACACCAGCAGCTTCTACTCTCGTGGTGCCCTGCTATTCTTTGCTGTCCTGCTCAATGCATTCTCCAGTGCTCTCGAAATCCTGACTCTGTACGCCCAACGTCCCATCGTCGAAAAGCACGCTCGTTATGCCCTATACCATCCCTTCGCGGAAGCGATCGCATCAATGCTGTGTGACGTGCCCTACAAGCTCCTCAATGCAACGACCTTCAACCTTACACTTTACTTCTTGACCAATCTGCGTCGAGAGCCTGGGGCGTTTTTCGTCTTTTACCTCTTTTCGATCGTCACCACATTTACGATGTCGATGGTTTTCCGTACGATCGCGGCGACTTCTCGAACGCTTGCACAGGCTCTGGCCCCCGCTGCTATCCTCATCCTCGGTTTGGTCATCTATACCGGGTTTACAATTCCGACTCGCAACATGCTAGGCTGGTCTCGCTGGATGAACTACCTGGATCCTATTTCATATGCTTTCGAGAGTTTCATGGTCAACGAATTTCACGGCAGACAATTTGAATGTGCACCACAGCAGATTATCCCCACGGGTCCCGGGTATGAAAACGTGCCTATGGCCAACAAGATCTGTTCAACCGTCGGCGCTGTCGCAGGTCAAGAAATAGTCCAAGGTACGCAGTACCTCAGCAAGAGTTTCCGGTACTCGAAGGGTCATCTTTGGAGAAACCTGGGTATAATGTTTGGGTTCATGGTCTTCTTCATGTGCACCTATCTCCTGGGTTCAGAATATATCACCGAGGCAAAGTCCAAGGGTGAGGTGCTTCTTTTCCGCCGTGGCCACCAGCCTGTCGCAGCTCGTAAAGCGTCGGATGACGTCGAGACGCAGCTTCAGCCGGTCCCCGCGGAGAAAACTGAGGTCAACAACGGACAGACTACAGCGGCCATCCAGAGACAGACGGCCATTTTCCATTGGCAAGATGTCTGCTACGATATCAAAATCAAGGGAGAGCCACGACGCATTCTTGACCACGTTGACGGCTGGGTCAAACCGGGTACTGCCACTGCTCTAATGGGTGTTTCTGGCGCTGGTAAGACAACTCTTCTCGACGTGCTTGCGACCCGTGTCACCATGGGTGTTGTGACAGGTGAGATGCTGGTTGATGGTTGCCCACGTGATCAGTCATTCCAACGCAAGACCGGTTATGTTCAGCAACAGGATGTCCATCTTTCAACATCCACGGTCCGGGAGGCGTTGCGTTTCAGTGCAATTCTCCGCCAACCTGGCCATGTGAGTCGCCAGGAGAAGCTCGATTATGTCGAAGAAGTCATCAAGCTACTCGGAATGGAATCCTATGCCGACGCCGTTGTGGGTGTCCCTGGTGAAGGTCTGAACGTCGAACAACGCAAGCGTCTTACCATTGGAGTCGAGCTGGCCGCCAGGCCACAATTGCTTTTGTTCTTGGACGAACCTACCTCTGGTCTTGACAGTCAAACTTCGTGGTCTATCCTGGATCTTATTGACACTCTGACCCAGCACGGCCAGGCTATCCTTTGTACCATCCACCAGCCGTCAGCTATGCTGTTCCAGCGATTTGATCGCCTGCTCTTCCTGGCCAAGGGCGGTAAAACCGTCTATTTCGGCGAGATCGGGGACAAATCGTCTACCCTCTCTAGCTATTTCGAGAGAAACGGTGCGCCAAAGCTGCCCCCGAATGCGAACCCCGCCGAATGGATGCTAGACGTTATTGGTGCCGCTCCTGGATCACACACTGACATTGACTGGCCCGCTGTTTGGCGCGAGAGTTCTGAGCGCAAGGCAGTCCATGAGCATCTGGCTGAATTGAAGTCGACTCTGTCCCATAAATCGACTGACTCTTCAATGTCTGATCCTGCTTCACTCCAGGAATTCGCTGCCCCCTTTTCTGTGCAATTATACGAGTGTCTCATTCGTGTTTTTGCTCAGTACTGGCGCACACCCTCGTACATCTACTCCAAGTCGGCTCTGTCTATCTTCACTGCTCTCTATATCGGTTTCTCGTTCTTCCACGCACATAACAGTTTGCAGGGTCTCCAGAACCAGATGTTCAGTATTTTCATGCTGATGACCATCTTTGGCAACCTTGTTCAGCAAATCATGCCCAATTTCTGCACTCAGCGGGCTCTTTACGAAGTTCGCGAACGGCCCTCGAAGACATACTCCTGGCAAGCTTTCATGACTGCTAACATCCTCGTTGAACTGCCCTGGAATACGCTGATGGCGGTCTTTATCTTCTTCTGCTGGTATTATCCCATCGGACTGTACCGGAACGCCGAGCCTACACATGCTGTGCACGAACGTGGTATTCTCATGTTCCTTCTTATCTGGACCTTCTTGCTGTTCACCTCGACATTCGCCCATATGGTCATTGCTGGTATAGAGGTCGCAGAGACCGGTGGTAATATTGCCACCTTAGTTTTCTCGCTCTGTCTCATCTTTTGTGGGTAAGTGTTACTTAGTCTAATTCCACAAACAGATAGCATGATGGAAACTAACCCATTTCAGTGTTCTTGCGACTCCCGAAGCGCTTCCTGGATTCTGGATCTTCATGTACCGCGTCTCACCTTTTACATATCTCGTATCGGCGATGCTCTCTACCGCTGTCTCTGGCACCAATGTGGTGTGCGAGGATGTGGAGCTCCTCCACTTTGATCCCCCCAGCAACATGACTTGTGGCGATTATATGGCCGCTTACATCAGGACTGCGGGTGGGTATGTCGCCAATCCAGAAGCTACGAGCCAGTGCGGATTCTGTCAGATGTCCAACACCGATACGTTCCTGGCATCGGTGTCGAGCTACTACAAGGATGCGTGGCGCAACTTTGGCTTGATGTGGGTGTATATCGTTTTCAATATCGCTGCCGCCGTGGCCATCTACTGGCTGGCGCGTGTGCCCAAGGGAAAGGGAGTCAAGGGTACAACTTGATTTCGCGCCAATGGAGCACGAACAAAAACATAGAAGTCTTTCTCCATCCGCTCCTCGGAAATAATCTCTTCAGCTTTACAATCAATCGGTATCTCGCTGCAGTTAGATGGGTTTACTCCGGTGTTCCATTGCGGCATTTTTTTGCACATCCTTTGCGGTTTATCTTAGAGATTTTGTGACCTAGATCCTGGATTCTTGACCTCGCCAGGTAAATGTTTTTCCCCTGTCTATCCAACCTTGCTGGTTTGCTCTTCATCTGAACAAGCAGCCGTTCTTTTTTCTTTCACTTTTACTAGATAGAAACTTTTTGAGCATCCGTTGTATTTAGAATATGTAATACTAGCCGTGTGTGTCGCATCGACATTGCATGGGACCGTCAACTGCGGTAGATTCCTTTCTCGAAACCTTGCGTCTCTGTAGAACTTGTATTTAAAGCAGCAGTATCTGCGCAAGATCGCCTGCTCAGAACACCTCTGGGATTCATTTGGGCTTCAAATCGCGGCATCTGATCACATGATGAACGGACCGCTAGTAAACAAGAACTATTTAACACACCATTTCTGATCATCAACCCAGTGACCAACACAGTCCGCTTGGGGCTTAGAGGAAATTTGATCCTGTACCGCATCCCGACCATGCAGAGGCTGTAAATCTCGCGCCATTGATCGTCCGCGCGAGACATGCCCCAAGAATCGACAGGATAAAACAGATCTCTCCTCTTTCAGAATCTCTACAATCACACCTTCGAGCGAGTCCAGACGGTCATCATCGACTATTATCGCAAGCTCATTCTTGGTCTGTTTGAAAAACTGGTCCCAGAATATCTTTTGCGGAGGAATCTGCCCTCGTGGAACTGCTGGTTGTTTGAATAGGATTTGTTGCCATTGTTTGTGGAATGGATCGTTGGAGATAATTGGATGGTGGGTTGTTGGGTCGATGTATGTGAGGTTTAGAATGGCGTACCAGCCTACTATTCGATTCTCATTTAGTGCTGTGCTTGTGGTATGTGTGTTTCGACTTTGGATTTCGCTTTGAGCTTGCGTGCTTTTGTTATTGTTATCTAATGAGGATGCTGGTTGGTACTTCAGCCGGATTCCTTTATAGGTTCCCCTGAAGCCGTCTTTTGTGCAGACAGCATGACGATTAGTAAACATAGACAGAGAAGATTTCCTATGAAGAAAACTTAAGGGAGCCCATCTCCAACAGTCATCTATCATGTGGGGACATCTCCAGAATAAGATCGAGGATGGCAAGTGCTGCACCATCAGGAGGAAGACTTTCATCCTTTCGACTTGCGTGCGGTGAACTTCCCGCGGCCTGCGATGATAGTCGACAGGAACCGCCAACAGTGGTGTGATATCCAACCCGATTAATCCACCAAGGCAAATGGTTTCATCTTCAACTCTGCTGGTCATGCGTGTGGACAGTCCCCGCACCACGTCTCGAAAAGCAATATCTGGGGGGAGAAGAAATCCAGTGAGCTGTCGTAGCTGGTCGTCCAGTGTATCTTTTTCTCGGTCCAGACTCGTTTCATATAAGTCTCCGCGCATACGAATTAGGGAGTGGATTCCATAGAAAAGAACAGGACTCAGCAGAGTGGTGGATATTCTTCTTCGTAGATCGATCATGCTCTCATGTGTGCTCCTGCTGGTATATCTGATGTGCTGAGATAGTGATTTCCATCGATTAGATATCCTCTGTTCCTCGACAATGTCCTGGCTGGTCGTCTGGGGCACTCCTGGGTCCATGCCCACTTGAGCGCTACTGTTATTATCCAAGACGGAATCCCACAATCCATGACTGAAGTCACCGTCCCTTGTCACGAGTGCCAATATGAGATCCCTCGTATACTGCTGCTGTAATAAATCATTTCCCTTCTGCCCTGAAAGGATATTAGAGACCTCGACAAGATTTCTCGTATACGATAGGCAGTTTTTCAGATCATCAAGAACCACAGCAACATCACTAAGCTGAAAGAGGCATTCCCTAGCTAGTCTTGCTTCATGAAATGTCCAGAGCCTAGTATTCCAATCTGAATGTGCGATTCGGATAATCAGCTCAGCGGGATCGGCATGACTGCTTTCTCGTTCGAGGAAATTATCCAGCACCAGAACCTTGTCTGCGTGGGCGAACGTTTTCGCCATGCGTGCGATGGCTATACTTCGAATGTCTCTCTGGAGTGGAACACATAATGTATCCATCCAGAATGGATGGTTGGTACTGATACCACTGCTGGAAGCATATAGCTGATTAACATGATTTTGAATGCGGTGTATCTGGCATGATTGCAGTGCGTTGGCTCCTGGATTACCCATTCCATCGGACCACACGTGTGAAATTGCACAGTATCTCAATCGAGGAGAAGTCTTCTTGCCCAGATTGACCTTTTTCACCTCTAGATAATAACGCTTCCCTGAGTTCGATGTGACATTCACAACAGGTATACCACCATCGTCTAGAACTTTTCGAATTTCCAGAATAGGAGATTGGACAAACTCGCAACCCGTCCCATCGCACCCGCGGGCATGGGAGGGAACGTAAGTCGTCTCATCAAGCTGATTAGCAACACAGCCATTAGAGCGGGAACATTTCGAATGATCTTTATCCGTTCTTCGTCTATCAAGCGAGGTCAAGAAGAGAACGACAGATGGTCGATATCGCCACGCGAGAGTATCAATTTCACCAATGCACCATCCCGCATCGAGAAGAAGCTCAACGAGCAACTTATCACCGTGCGGTGGAACACGCCATTCTCTACCCTCCCTAACAGGACCGGCGTTGACATCAATCGAGCCAGGCTCGAATATAAAACGTGAGATGTAATTCAGCAAATCGGCTAGAATGATGATCGACAACATCACTGGTGGTCCGTTAGTCGTTACGCTGAAGGCGCTGTCTAGCGAGTATATTGTGGCGGTAACAACTCGCACGTTATGTGTTAATCGATCTGCATCGATTTGTCTCTGGGCGAGTGGTTTGTGATGTGAGGATGCCATCCAATACCATATGTACTTCTGTAGGGAGTGCATCGTGACTAACTTGCCGCCGGTAGGGGTGTTCTTGATAAATTCGGATACGTGCAGTTCGACCCCAAAGATACGGGAGACATCGTCCAGAAAGGAAAAGAATAGCCATCCTTGCAAGAAGGGTAGGAGAGAAGGCTCAGGTTTAGTATATGGATGAGAGTGCCAGTTTGGATCGTAATCAGTCATTGAAGTCTGAGAGAATGGTTTGACGCTATGAGGGAACAAGGAATTGTCGCAGCAATATGGGACTTCAAGGTGAAAAAAGACAGGGTCTGTCTCGCTTGCGGTGGTTTGTGGTCTTTGAGCTGCCATGGTTGGTTTATAGTGATTTGCACAATTTCATGATACGCATCCTTTTAGAGACTGCAAGATTCTTGATGAACTTCTAAATAATACAATTTAGATAGGTAGTATCTCGTGGAAAGAAACTCGGAAACTCTATTTGGCGTAGAGTCCTTGCTCTCCTCAGCTGGGTGCTATCCAGGTCTACGGCGGGCGGTGCTAGGCCTACCAGGCGGGAGGCCTAAGGGCCCTGAAATAGTATACTATCAGAGCTGAGGTTCCTTGGTGGAAAGAAGACGCACGAGGCTGTAGAGTATGAGGCTGCGGGTATAAGGGCTGCGTGAAATAAAGTATCGACACTGCTCCACGATATTTGTTCATTTGATCACAGACTCTTCTCATACAGTCTAGAGGGATCCTTTTCCCCAGGCGAATTTCAAAAACTTGGATTTACTATCATATTATTGCTTGATTCAAATCCTTGCTGTACTGGGTTTTGGGTTCGTGTTGACCTCGTCTCCTACTTGCCCGCTCCACTGTACACTAAATCGACTCTGCTTTAATTCTAGTCATCGCATGCCAGAAATACATGCCTCCTCCGGTTATAGGCTCTGCCTGGAGGACATCCAATAGGTCGACTATGGCATCGTAATTAGGTACTCGCCGTCATGGAAACACCCTCCCACCGGTCAACAAGGCTTTACTCGCCAGAACAGTAATCAGGGCTTTCTCGCACGATGTTATCGAAAATCAAGGTGCTAGTTAGGATCACCTTCATGAAATGAATCAATCAAATCGGTCGTCCGAAATGTGAGCTGATAGAGAACCTGATCGAAAGATTAGATCGTGCTGTGGTCGACACGCGGTCCAAGCTCTGTAGTTAAAATCTTAGCCCCGATCCTGTACCTTTTTTAATCGGTCCGTGGAAACGAGAAAGGCAGCGCTACTAAGAAGAAAGGTGGGAAACTGACCCACAGCCTGGACGGGTGGTGGGGAGAGTAGAGTTTTTGTTGTAGAAAGAGCATTCGATTCAGAACATAAGCTAGCACCAACGTGGTTGAATAATTTTAGCTCGCCTCGGGTATGATGAATCCAACCAGTTGTCTCAAAGACTAATGGTTGCCATACCTGCGATGACAAGCGGCACCGACAATGGCTGAATCGATGGGATTGTGACTCCAATGCCAGACATAGCCAACTGCATCTACACCCACCAGAATAGTCCATGCTACGTGCGATTTTGTATGGTAAGCTATATTGGAAGTTCACTGGAGCCAGTAGTTGAGTTGGTCGCGCACATTGTAAGCTCTAATTCGGGCTCTCCTTAGGGCTCAATCCGCGGAGACTTAGGCGGCCAGTACCTGCGTTCAACATGTAAAGAACCTGAGTACTTAGGGTTGCTCGGTAATCAGCTCACCCTTTACTCACTATGCTTAGGGTAGATGATCAGGGTGGCGTAATGGTCTGTCCTATTTTACATCCGTTTGTAGCCGCTCATTGCAAAAGCAGAAAGGACCTTTGCTGAGTGCAGGACCACTTTAGGATTGTTTCCTCTGATATTTAAAGGGTCTCTCTCCCTTCGTTAACTTATAGCCTCTGTTCGGTGTAAATCTTCTGCAACTGTCCTTTCGCATTACTACTCTTCAGATCCCTTCTTTTTTATAGCCGTTTCCATTTTCCTTCTCAATTCCCTTCCTTTTCCGTGGGCTCACTCCTCCCTTTTCTCTTGGTCTCTGCTGAGCCTGTCGGTACCTAAGCTCATGTCAGTTTTGGAACCTTGCACTTCCAACAATAAGAAGCAACAAGCACTTAGCCCGAGTACTACCGACGTCGCTAATAACTAAAGAACGGCATTATTCAAAAGCGACATGCCGTTTTAACTAAGAATAATATTAACTTCATAAAAAGAAAATGGACTAGGTAGCACTCACTTCTAGTCTTGGTTTATGATTTCGCTAATAAAGTTAGGCATTGTCTATTTAGGGGAAGATCCTCTTCAATTCCTCGTCGCGGCACAGAAAGGGGATATGATGATTTTTCTGGAGTGAATACTGGATAATTGCAAGATCAAAAAGTTCAGTAGCCTACACGAGAACTAGAGGTTATAGTGTTAGCTCTACCGCAAGGCTATGGGACGTAATCTCTATGCGAAGAGTTGCTAGGATATTAATGACGTGGGTGATTCTAACTCCCTTAATATTTTGGATTCTGACATTAGGATGGTAATATATATGAAAGAAACTCTGGTTCCACGATATAATCTCGATATGTCTATCGGAGAAAGACCTATCATGAATGTCGATAATCTATATATTATGCTTCATCATCACTAAACGAAAGATACAACGCCCTACCCCGATGGTCGACAAATAATCTAACTCGCCTTCCTCCTATTGGCATCAGCTTATACCGGAAGCCGGCCAAGAGTGCTAGTTTATATTGAAAGAAACAAGAAAACCAATATTCAGCACTTCACTAACATCACTAACGATAGTGAAGAAGCTTATAAAGAAAATTGAGACCTTAGGTCCGGGGATCTTAAAACTCTTTGTTACGGCCAGATCAGCCTGATTCTGCTATCAAATCCTGGCGATGTCCGTGATCACCTTGTAATAGAAGTTAACTTGAAATATACTAAGGGCCATCATAGTAGACCAAAAAGGTGAGTAAGCCTCCTAGCTTGGCTCGTGTTACAGCAAACTGGCCGAACCCCAAAAGAAAATATTTTTGATATCGGAAGTGAAGCAGCCTATTTTCGATGTCGTAATTTTAGTACTCACAATGGCAATTCTGGACGGCGTATTCAAAAGTAACGTCCGCTCTGTGGAAGGTATTTTTAGGACCCGTGTATCTGTCGAATCCTATGGCACGGAAGCAATGTAAAATGATGGACTAGGCATTCGGGATTATCCTCTGGATTGCTTAATATCTAAAACTGCCGAGATTTATCGCCATATTTATGCTGGAGGATAACTAGGTCCTGACCATGTTTGCTACCTCCTCCACCTATTTTTCACCGAGATCCAGATCGAGTATGTCCAAGAGCATGTCTTAGATCAACATCTGGAATAACTCTGATCTTTGGAATAGATCAAAC
>QEIL01000333.1:0-13332 GCA_003116535.1 Paecilomyces niveus
CATTTCATCTTTTAAATAGTCTGATTTAATGGTGTTGGTGGTTGAAAAGCTTCAAAATCCATGGAGGGTGCGGAGAAATGGGCGGTTCGGTGGTGTGGGCGGTTCGGTGGTTGATTACGTTACCATCAAAGAAGACCTTAAATCCGAGGTATAGTGCCATGTCTGTATCTACGGTGTCATATACGACTACGCTTGCTTGCCCATGACAGCTCCCGATCACATAGTTTGTATTAAGTTAACTGAGTAGAATAGAATAACTTCACCATCAAAAAAAAAGGACAAGAACAGACCTAGCTAGGCACTCTAGACCGCCAAGCCACTGAGACAGCTTTCTTATAAGAACGGTCAGAATAGGCCGAGGCTCAGAAGGTGAAACATTGATAATTTGCAATACCTTCAGCGTATCCCATAGTAGTATCGAAATTATATTACCTTGGCTTTCTACCATAAACAACATAACTATAGATATTATTAGATTATCCCCTTAACAGTTAGATAGGTGTACTATACTCACAAGTCGAATAGTGGATGGATATCAGGGTTTCTTGCATCATTTAGGCTTTTAGCCATGAGGATTTGCGCTTCCATCTTAGACCATCCCGCATATCTTGTCAACACTGCGATAGCTGTGGCCTCCAACCCAGACATTGCTTGCAAAAGATTCCACGTGCCTAAGGATTTCTTGTTGTATGTTAACTAATAATAAGGGCATTCATCGACAACAGCAAGGTGTACACACCAGATGTTTGTCCTTTGGCCATGCTCCTAATGGGATCAGGAATTTTTTAACATGAATATCTTCAAAGCCGGCTTCACGGAACCAGCCTTCCAGTTTTGGTCCTGGTCTAGGTTCCACTCCATTCTTTTGCAGTGCCGGAAGGACAACATCGTACCATTGTTTGAGAGATGTTCCATCGATTGACCCATCTTCTGAATACAGAAAGGGGTCCCAGTCCTGAAATTCGACCCACCCTCCTGGCGTTATGTTACTATCCAAATCAGTAATTTTAGTATAACCGAAGAGTATATCTATCCTCACTCATAACATTGTCGTAGCAGTCGTGGGAAATCTCTCACGGCAGCTGCAAGATAACGGGCATGAATGAAGTCGAACTTTTGGCCTCCGTACACCCATTCATCTTCAAAATCGTCAATTATAAACTTGATATTTGGAGGGACACTATAAGCATCAGCCTCTGAGCTGTCTTTTGAGAAGGCGTCGCCTTAGTTTTACTTACAAGGTTGGTTGAATAGGACTTAGATCATTTCCCCAGACCTGAGGGTCATTTAGTAAAGTTATCATCTTCGGAGGTTATTGGACAAACTACCTCTGAGGAAGGATATTGATCGGCTGCATATTATAGAGTACATCAAAGTCAGACATAATCAAAGAGCACACGGTCTCTCTCGGGAGATCTTACCAAAATCTATAGCCCATATGCCAGTGCCAGTACCCAGATCTAGAACTCGAGCCGGTGGATCAGATATGGGTGCCAGAAATAGTTTTCGATCCATCATTGTCAACATCATTTCATGCATCATGTCTAGCCGATCCTTTTCTTCTTCATCATTGGGCATCAAATAGCCTTTTTCTGCATAAGTAGAGAATATAAAAATGTAAAGACTCTTTGGAGTTGATAGACTTACGACCATCACGATATGCATGATACCGTCTACCGTTTTCGTTACGGTAGTCCGTGACAGATGATGTAAGAGATGCGGTGTAAGTAGACCTGCAACAGACGTTGGTCTCTTAGATTTCCGACAGAAGGGGGTACTTCCTACACTTCATCTCCATAAGTAGAGTCATTTTCAGTAGCCTATAGTAAACCAGTTAGTGATCCTCACAAGAGATAATATATGGTATCTGTTACAAGGGCCAGATACAAACCTGCTCATCAATCTCAACGTTTTGGGGGACAGTGGGTGGACTGGCAGCACTAGGAGAGGTAGCCATTTTTGGCGCAGTGTGAGATAACCGTACTAAAGCTTGTAATAGATAGGGTTGGAAAAATGCTATTCTTCAAGGGCACTTATGGCAACATCAACAACTGGGATGATACAGGAACTTCTGGCAGGATATGTTGAGACGAAACAGCCGAGCAGAGTAAAAGGAGTAAAAGGACTGGGAAGGCTATATATAACCAGTTGAGGTTGATAGATCTACGCGTAACCAATGGCTGCGATGGTACCCGACGAGAAGTATCATGTAAAGGGGATCTATATGATCAGTGAAACGGCGCGCTTAACCGAACAGTGATAGGGCACGCGGAAGAAAAGCTAGCGATTCCGGACGCCACGTCTGCTGCAAAGGCCGCGTACATCTGGCGAGAATGCGACATTGTCTCATCCGATACATTACTTAGCGTGTGGAGCACGATTCTTGTCTTGGTGGTGTACTACTATCCCCTCAGTTCTTCTGAGTAGAAGTGGGAAACAACCGGATAGACCTACGGCTTTAGGAAAGATGATTTATCATTCGGTACAACAGTGGCATCGAGCATTGGCGTTAAAGCATGATGCAGAAAGAGGAAATCTCCCGACAAGGGTTCGAAAAGCCGTTGGAAAGGGGGGCGGCAGAAGAAGAAAAAAAAAAAAGTGTCATGTCAAATGTCTTCCTTTTTTTTGTTTCCTTATCTCAATGGTGGTAGAGGTCTTTGACCACACTATTGCCATTAGTGCAGCGACTCTTAAAGATCAGGGTGGAGCCGTGATTGGTGCCGGAGATCTTCCAGAGCCGTGGAGACGCGAAGACTGTTGACATAGTTACATCTCGGTACATTTTCTGAAACGAGACGAACAAAGATGATCTTTGTCTCTCGAGTCGTGGATCCAGTTATGGCAGATCTAACTTAGCAGAAGACCGGCGACTCAAAGACAGGCTAGAAGGGTTGGCTAGTTAGTGCTCTGTAGAATGCTTCCTAGTGACTGATACCTGATGGGATGGCTGAAAAGAAATAGTGTCGGAAGGCGAATGGCCGCTCGACAAGCGAGTGAGGCAAAGAGGGTTACTTCCAATATCGTGTGATGTGCTCGCAGTATATCCTTTAAACCGAATCCCAAAGCTGGCGCTTGCATGTGAGGCTAAACCCGTGTCAGTTTAACCTCACGGCTGATTCAACCATATAAAAACAGCTGCAGCGCACCCTGGCCGGTTCTAAGCCACCGGGGACGGATCATCAGGATGACCTTGTTGTTCTTCATGACTTTCGAAGATCTAGTCGTCATGGCTGCTAGCTCTAGGTTGGCCTAAGATAATTAATGCATTCGGTAGTGATGGCGTCGCCAAAAGTACCGCCCGTACTCGGCGTTCAATCCGGCCGGCAACTCCTAGTTCGCACTTACGACCAACTGCAAACTCCTAACTGGAAGAGGCAGCCGCTGGTTGCCTATACTAGGTCTACCCTCATGTTTCGTGTCGCAAGTAACATGTCCGTGGACAATTATTATTATTGCGACCAATCATCCCCATCTTAGCACAAGGGTCCAAGCCGAGATACCCCGCCAACACAACCATCAAGAAGGGATGGCGTTTGAAATGTCAGAATGCCAAAATTAAGCGAGAATTTCTATGAAATTATTAATTGATTATAATATCAATGGCCCGCTAAATTATCCTTTTGGTTTTAGTTTTTTTTTTTTTTTTTTTTATGCGTCAGAAAAAACAAAGATTTGACATTTTGAGCCGGTCTGGTCTCACCTGAACGGAACCCCGGCGCAGGTAGAACCCATACCATCAGAAGTCATATGGGCATCCGCTGCAAAGGATAATGAGAGCTGAATTACTACCGTAATCTGCTAATCAGGCAACCTGGCAGGGACCTAGCGAAGACAAAGCTGTCTTGTTATCCTCCCGGACTGTACACGCCTAGCGCCCTCCGCTCCCGGCTTAGTACCTATTTACATTGTGATTTCAATCTAGGTAATCTTTTGTAGGATTTTGACATTTTATTAATCTACGTATTATATATTTAGAAGTTTATTTTATTTTCTTAGGTATTTATAAATGTTTTTTTCTAACCTCGCCAGCGGCTAGAGTCGCTACCTATAAGATTTTCGGTCTTAAAATTGCTGCATCACAGCACACTAAATATCTGTCAAAGAAATAATCGCACTGTGAAAAGTAGAAGGCTCAATATAATATCAGCCTGCTATTTGCAGGCAGTAAAGAGCGATAGTATAAAATTGATTGAGAGTTTCCGAAGCCCTTATATCGGGCTTCAGCCTGTCACAAAATCTCGAATCTTTGAGAAGATTTGTCTTTCTTCTCAGCTGCAATGCATATCTGCCGAAACGGCCCTAGAAGCAACAATGCAGATTAGTCGTTGACCCAGTCTGGATATCTACGCTAACGTCACCTTAGATGCTACATGTTTGATGTGCTGGAACGTTCTAGGAGTGACTGTTGACAATATAAATTCCCAGTCACCCCACGCCTCTTTTTGCATAGAGATTAGGAGATATTGCAGGATGTCAAGGGCTGTGAAAGTTTGTCATGTTCAAAGAGATGTAATCTTTACACAAAGAGACTACTTGCTATCGCTTTCGGAGAAGTCGAGCAACAATGTGGCGCTTGCGAGGCTTTCGCCACTGATTGAGAAGGGCAGTAGCCGATATAGTATCCGGGCGGTGGGGGCCTAGTTTGATATCTCGAAGGCGTACGCAGGTTTGGAGGTCGAGAGCCTTCGCATGTCGACCTTGCTTCTTCCATGTGTATGAGAGATTCCACATGCTGGTCAGCGTGTCCGGGTGGTCCGGCCCCAGCACCTTTTCTCTACTCTCAAGCGCCCGCCAGTGCATCGCCTCCGCCTCTTCATACTTCCCTTGGCTGTCCAGCACCGAGCCAAGATTGCTCACGCTCGCCAGTGTGGATAGATGATCTGGTCCTAAGATTCTTTCTCGTCCCTCTAACGCCCGCTGGTATATCATCTGCGCTTCCTCATATTTGCCTTGTTTGCTGAACAGATTGCCCATGTTGTTCATACTCGCCAATACATCTGGATGGTCTGGTCCTAGCATCCTTTTCCTTCCCTCCAATGCCCGCCAGAGTCTCGGCCTCGCCTGCTGGTACTTTCCCTGCCTGTTGAGCACGTTGCCTAGATTGTTCACAGTCGCCAGTGTGGACAGATGATCCGGCCCAAGCACCTTTTTTCGTCTCTCCAGTGCCCGCTGGTACATCACCTGTGCCTCCTTGTACTTTCCTTGGTTGTTAAGCACGTTACCTAGGTTGTTCATACTCGCCAGCGTGTCTGGGTGGTCCCCCCCTAACGCTTTTTCTCTTCCCTCTAAAGCCCATCGATGCATCGTCTCGGCCTCTTGATACTTTCCCTGACTGCTGAGCACATTGCCTAGATTATTTACACTTGTGAGTGTATCCGGGTGGTCGGATCCCAACCCTTTTTCTCTCCCCTCTAGTGCCCGCCAGTGCATCGCCTCTGCTTCGTTATACTTTCCTTGCCTATTGAGCACATTGCCTAAATTATTTATACTTGTGAGTGTAGCCAGGTGGTCGGATCCCAAAACTTTTTCTCTCCCCTTTAGTGCCCGCTGGTGTATCGCCTCTGCTTCTTTATATTTTCCTTTCCTGTTGAGCACCCTCCCTAGATCGCTTACGGTTGCTAGCGTGTCCGAGTGATCCGGTCCCAAGACTGATTCATATCCTTCAAGCACCCGTCGAAACATCAACTCTGCCTCGTTATATTTCCCTCGGTGGACAAGCACTCCTCCCAGGTGCTTCATGCTTGATAGTGTATCCGGATGGTCTGGTCCCAGCAAATTGGCTCTGGTCTCAGACACTCCGCGAAGTAGCCCTTCAGCTTCATGATATCTCCCATCACTGTCAAGACATCGTCCAACCTTCTCGCTTAACTCTTTTCTGTAGTCCACTCGTTCAATCTTTGTTAGATATTCGGTTCTCTGAAGAACAAACTGCGCATGAGGCAAGTAGGCTCTCCATAAAGGTCGACTGTTAGGGGCATTAGACGGGAACATCTCTCTTAGCCGCACGGTGGCCTGGATTATCCAATAATCCAGTCTCCCTTCCTTGCGAAGCCAGCTGCGCGTAGCCAAATGAACTAGTCGGTGAACACTCAGTAATCCATCGTTCATTTGTTCAGTAACAAATGAATAACTTTTGAGAAGACCCAGAGCCTGGGTCTGTTGGGGCATGGAGTCACCATTATTGGGCAAAAGTGATTGCGGGATCTCTCGAGAATCGATACAGGACATAAAGGAAAGATAATCGGCAGCCAAAATATCCGATCGTCGGATCTGATCAAAAGAAATGAGCCAGGTTGTCGCCACTGGATTGGTCACGTTTGAGTATCGCCAATCATCCTCAAAATCATGACTGAGTAGCTCAACCAGATCGCTCTCTTGTTGATTCAAAAGCATTGAATACTGGGCCAGGGAAATTGAGTTTTCGTTAACATAGCTGGCGGCCTGTATAACGGCGAGGGGAAGTCCATGAAATTGATCAACCAATTTTGTAGTAGACTCTTCGTCTTCAATAAGTTCCTTTTGAATCAAGGACTTCCTTAAAAGATCTTTTGTCATCGAAGTATCCATCTCGGAAATTCTAATCACGTTTGGCCCAACCAATTTGGTTGCTAGCTGTTGATTCCGAGTTGTAAAGAGGAGGAAACCATGTTGGCCTCGCGGAAGAAAGGTCTTGAGCGCGGGAGAAGCATCTGTGGACTTTGTCCACATATCGATGTCGTCTGCATTGTCAATAACCAGTAACCATGAGCCTATTCGACCTGAGCTCAGATATTCCTGCACTTTTGATTTCACATCAACGGTTGCCACACCCTGCAGTCCAATCATTTCACCAATACTCTGGAAAGCCTGCTCGACGGTTTCAATGCTGACGGAGGAAACCCAGAAGATAGACCGGTCGGGGTCCCTCTCCCGGACCCGATAAGCTACTTGAAGTGCTATCTGCGTCTTTCCAACGCCTCCTAAGCCGGAGATTGCCACTTTCTGTACGCCCGTCCCGCCGAGGATCTTCCTCTTCAAGCCTGCCACCTCGCCAGAACGACCAGTAAATCGGGGGTTTTGTTCAAATGGAACCATCCAGCATGCCGTAGAGAGGCCTTGGCTGTTTGTTACCTGACGATGGAGAGGAACCTCGGCAAGCAGTAATTTCGCATAGGCGGCAGCTGTTAGTGCCGCGTATCCTTGCCACTCTTTATTCTTGTGCGAGTCACAATAGTCACAGATTCCCCGGATGACCAGACATGGGAGATGGTTCATAATACCTGCCGCTTCCATTTCGAAACAGAGGCAGTGATGTTTTTGGGCGATTCGATCGCGTGTCTGGCCATCTTTGATCAGTCGATTTCCGGTAGCAATGTTCCCATAATGAATATGTGGTTCTTTGAGAAGTCGCGGACTACGAATGACTTCCCGCTCACGGGCACACTTCTGGCATGTAATCTCATGCTCTGGATGATTGTAGGTGGGTTGGAATAGACGATCCTCCTGTTGCGGCCGGGAGAATTTGGCATTCATCTCTGGGTGCCGTTTCAAGGCGCCTTCGACGATTGTAGAGATTCGATTGGTACCACTTCGTAATTCGCTCGCTTTGAGTTGGGAAACCGCTGTCAAAAGAACCGGTGGTGGTCGGCTTAAGATTCGCGTCGATTGAAATTGCTCTCCGTGGAGAGCCTTCCCAAAATCATATTGAATGACACCACTCGAGCTGGCGGTTGGTTCACTGATGACCAGATCACCCAGTCGAATATCTGCCTGATCATTTGGCACTCCCCCTCCGATCCCGACAAGGATGCCATATCGAATGGCCGGAAAGGTCCCTTGGATATGGGATGTCACATTTGCCGCAGATATTGTCCCATAGTCTCCTGATGGTAAACATGTCAGCACTACATTATGACCACTGACCCTCCCAAGAACATAGGCGTTGTACGCAGGAGAGGTTTGCGGGAGCTGGCCATGGGTTTCATCCAGTATCGCTTCCGCGACTGCCAGCTCGAGTGGTAAAGCGCAGATCCACGCGATTGTGTAATCTGTGTGAGATAGCCTGCTTTTCTGGTTCATTTCTCAGATTCATTCTCAACAAAGCTACCCCAGCCCGTCGTTGTTATCTGAAATCGTTCTGAACTCGAGAAGAAAAGAGGTGCAGAGCGCAAGGCTGAGCTCAGGCCGCTTGCCTTCAGAACAAAGTGGGCCCGGCTACGTGAGAGACCCAAGCAGTCGATTCCAAGAACAATACTCCGTATAGCTCTTGGAACTAATATCGGCCCCGAACGTGGAGAGTCTATCTTCGTACTCAATGCAATCTTATTATTGTACTGTATTCCTAGCGCTACGAAGCACAGAGAAGGTGAAGATTCTTATGTTGTAGTTGATATGGAAATATTGTCGGAGCATACGGACTTCCCCTACCGCCTGCCCTGGGGTTCGACCTCGCTTAGTCATCATTTAGTAAGCTAGTCTCCTAGACAGTTTGGCCGTGCCGGCCACCTAATAGATTGGGCTTCTTGCTAGTTCAATAATATGCAGAACCGATTCTCGACACTCTGAGCGACGTGCTATACCAGTGTTTTGCACCCCTTACCTATACGAGGGGGGGTTAGCATCAATATCGTGATACCCCTGAACCAGGAACACAAAGGCATCTTTCGCTAGAATGCCACCGAAGGCCTTATGAGGCACAAAATCGACTGAAATTCCCTTTCAAATGACGACTCGCAATCGAGCGTACACACCGGAGACACCTATATCTACGGATCAAGCATCAAATGGTTCGATGTCAGATGAACCCGATCAGATACCAAACAACAACATAATGGAAAGAATACGTGACGACCTACTCCGCCAATTACGCGAAGAAATGGCACACCAATTACGCGAAGAAATAAGGCGTGAAATGCATGCAGAGCAGCAAGAGCTACCTGCACAGCAATTATACAAGGAAATAACCCAAGATGTTTCCAATATACGAAATACAATGATTCACCAATTAGATCTTGCATATCGTGAACAGGAACGCATTCGACGATTGGCCAAATCAAAGCTTGGAATTCGAAAACCACCGATTCTAAATGGTCGTGAGAATTACACTACATGGCACAATTCTATTCTAATGGACACCCATATGATTGAGGCAAAGGATATCCTTGATCAGATTTAGCCCCAAGATGGCAGTAATGAAATTGATATTGCCCGTTGGCAAATCAGGAATGAGATCCTACATACTAGGATTCTCCAAATAATTGCATCCTACGTACGAGAAATAATCAGTTGGGAAGATTCAATACTTGCAGCAGACCTATGGACTAGAATTACATCAACATATGGCTTATCTGCAGCAGAGGAACGATTTATGACTATCACAGCCTTGATAGATCTAAATCCACAAGGCAACTATCCAGCAATGGTCCGTGATTTTCAGCGAATTACAGCAAAGCTCCGATGAATGAATCTATCATTTGATGATATGGTTCATAATATCTTCATTTGTTCCCTAGGTCAATGGCAACAGAATTTCATTCGTATACAATTAGATGAATTCTATTCCTGTGGCCGAGGACCAATCAAGAATTTAGATATAGTAACACTTGCAGACCAGTTAGTTGCACGAGCATCCTCATCCTCCAATTCGAATAAATATATCCCTCAGAATCCTCAGGAATTCAAATTTGAGACCAAATACCGAATAAGCCCTTCAAAATCAAAGGATTCAACCCGAAATAAGCGTGATGATCAAAATCAAAAATCAATACATGCAAAAACACCATGTCAAGCATGTGGCAACGGATTCCATATACCTGACGATTGTTGGAAACTACACCCAGAAAAAGCACCTAAACACCCTGGGAATCCACCAACTTCGAATACAACACCTAATAATCAAAAGGATCAGTCAATAGACAAAGAATTAGTCCTACGGGACAATCATGCGCAAGCGAATTCAATTATGATTATACAGGTTCAGAAACCTAAATGGCTTCTTGATACAGCTGCCGATTTCTATATAATATATCTACGTGATATTTTCATCAAACTTTATGACTTTCATGCATTAATCGATGATGCTGGTGGCCATCCACATCAGATCATAGCAATTGGAACTATATCCCTTCACGGTATAGAGATCCCTGATATACGGTATGCACCAACTATGAAAGCAAACCTGCTATCTTTCAGACAGTTAGATAAACAGAATTTCGATATATCTCTACTTGGTAATGTTAATGAGAAGCATTTCCTTATCAAATCACCTACAGGAGCTTCCTTTGGCGCCTACCCGGAGGAGAATTCAGATCTTTACCAGGTCCGACCAATTGCATATGCAATAAAATCGATACAAAAGGACCGTACGACGACCATTCAAAAGAATAACCAGAAGGATGATCAGGAACATCATGGTCATTCTACAATACCAACAGCAACCATGGAGGAATGGTATCGACGCCTATCCCATATTCATTTTCGCGCAATACTGAAGTTTGAGTAATAAAAGATCTTGAAGATCAAAGGCCCGAAGACCCTGGCTTTCTGTGATATATGCAGACAGGCAAAACAAAAGAGGCAGAGTACCAAGAACCCTGCTCCACGTGCTACAAAGATCCTAGTACGAATTCATATTGATATTACAGGTGGTGGCGCAACATTAGATTGCAAAGATGAAGAAGCACCACCAGGCATCAAGAATATTCGATACTTCATACTGATCACTGATGATGCTATTTGATATCATTAGGTCTATATTCTACGTATAAGGGATAAAGCTATTCCCACCTTTCAGGGATGGCTTGAGCACATCAAGAATCAAGGGTTTAACCCACCCGCTTTCGTCCGAAGTGATTGCGAATTTATCACAGATATTGTGAAGAAGATCTGTCAAACATACGGCCTAGTATGGGAACCTACTACTGCAGATTCTCCATGGCAGGATGGTATTAGTGAACGTGGAATTCAGATAGTTCTGTAGTGTACACGAGCAACCCTATACGATTCTGATATGCCTCGCTGGCTCTGGCCACAAGCGCTGTATACAGCCGTCTATCATTTGAATAGAATGCCCACTAGAGTCCCATTATACAATGACAGAAAGCCTATGGCACCGACAAGCGATCCGGAAGTTCAACCATATACACACATCACACCATATTTAGTTTAGACAAATGGTGATAAAGATATCAAGCATCTTGTCAAGTTTGGTTCACCCACTTTTATGTATCTATATGGAGTATCTAAATATGCAGGCAAGCCTACTAGCAAACTTGATCCACGTGCAAAGAAAGTGCATATTGTTGGCTACCGTGGCTCCCATATCTACATTATCTGGGACCCTGAAATTAATCAACTTCGCGAGACAAGCGATATATCAGTCAATAAGGAATTCAACCCTATACCACAACAGAAAGTTGAAGCCAAAGCACCCACAAAAACTTTAAATATCATACAAGACTTGCCTACTAAAGATACTACAGAGATTACTCCTAGAGATAATTTCTATCGACCCGCAAAAGGATTTGTAGTAATTCGATCAACTGAGTCACCTCTTATTGCGCCTATATCTTATCATGAGGCCATCAATGGTCCTGAATCCAATCAATGGACCAAAGCTATGCAAGAAAAGGTTGATATCTTGAAAAGAAAACACTGCTGGGATTTGATTCGGAAATCAGATATGCCTGTCGGCACACATACTATTCCAAACAGATGGGTCTATAAAAAGAAGCTTAATCTTGATGATTCTATTCGTTATAAAACACGATGGGTCATTAGGGGCAACCTTCTAGATAAATCAATATTTGAAGGGATAACGTACGCTCCAGTTGTTGATCCTATTACTTCACGTATCTTGCTTGCTGTTAGTACCCAAAAAGGTTGGTATATTATTCAGGCAGATACAGTTCTTGTATTCTTAAATACAAAATTGAAAGTGAAAGATCATTCTATCTACATGCACCAACCACTAGGATTTATGGAAGGAGAACCCGGTACTCTAGTTTGCCAATTTCGTCAATCCCTTTATGGCCTGACTCCGTCCGCACACCTATGATATGATGATCTACGAGCTTACCTTGAATCTATTAGATTCAGAGTTTCACCACATGATTCAGGTCTATTTGTGCACACCACTAAGAAGTTATATATCACTACTCACGTTGATGACTTTAAGATTATTGGTAAAGATATTCAAGATACTAAACAAGTATTTGAGGACTTGAAATCTCAATTTGAAATCAAAGAAGTGCCTGAATTCAAACGATATCTAGGCATGAACATCAAGACTATGCCAACAGGCATTCAAATATCACAAGAGGACTATATTGATGAATTAGTCAACTCTTTCGGGTTTTATGATGCCCACCCAACCAAATTGCCTCTTGATCCTGGAACCATAATTGACGATGCTCCAGATTCTACCATGAATATCAATGAATATCAGCGTGGTACGGGCAGCCTGCAATATCTTGCTACAAAGACTAGGCCAGATATTAGCCGCGCAGCTTGCTTCCTTGCAGAATTCAATATAGCGCCTACAGCTAAATACTGGGCAACTCTTATGCATGTGCTTAAGTATCTAAAAGGCACACGTACCCTTGGAATTATATACCAACATGATTCAAAAGCTACGGCTAATATTGGACCCCCGGAAGCATACAGTGATTCTGATTAGGGAGGTCCACATACCAAAGCCCGCAGATCAGTGGGTGGATATATTTTCAAGCTTGCAGGAGGACCTATAGCCTGGCAAGCAAAACGCCAAACGTACGTAGCAACCAGCTCCAATGAAGCTGAATATATTGCTGCATCAGAGGCATCGCGAGAGGCCTACTAGATCCGCGAGATCATGAAGGATCTTCGATTATTCAATGAATTATCGCCCACACCTAGTATACCAATGCATATGGACAATAAGGGTACAATCGACCTTACCACCTCCGACATACGGACCAAACGGTCCAAACACATTGATATCCGATATCATTATACATGTGATATGATCGCGCAGGGCATTATTCAAATCAAGCAGATCCCCACAATTGACATGGTTGCGGATGGCTTCACAAAGCCGCTGGGATCTGAAGCCCATTCTAAATTTGTGCGATTACTTGGTCTCATATAGACAAGTGATTCCTGCACTAGGCAACTGCCTACCACGCTCTTTATCTGCTTTTTTAGTGATACTTAGTATTTGTTTTTATGATGACTTGCTCGCTCGAGGGGGGGTGTCGGAGCATACGGACTTCCCCTACCGCCTGCCCTGGGGTTCGACCTCGCTTAGTCATCATTTAGTAAGCTAGTCTCCTAGACAGTTTGGCCGTGCCGGCCACCTAATAGAACAATGAATCG
>QEIL01000334.1:0-11898 GCA_003116535.1 Paecilomyces niveus
AATTTATATTTATTAATATTTATATAAAGTTTAATATTTAATAATTTTTAAAAAATTAATTTTATTTTTTTTTTATAATTTTTTAAGAATTTATTAGTAAATATTAAAATATTATTTATATAAGTAAAAATAAATTTATTAAAGTAATTTCTTAAAATATTATTTATATAATATTAAAAAGTAATAAAGACTTTAATTAATTTAAATAAAGTTACTAGCTATTTATATAAGTTATATTAAGTTTAAAAAGTTATTTTTTATTTATTTTTTTTTAACTTTAATTTTATAAAATATAGTTATAATATTTAACTTAGTAAATTACTTAGTTTTAAATAATAAATATAAAGTTTCTTTAATTAAAAGTAATAAATATTAATTCTTTTAAATAATAATATTTAAAACTTTATAATTTATATAAAATTAAAGTTTTTTTTTTAATTTAAAAATAAATAAAATAAATATTAAAGTAAAGAAATTACTAACTTTAATAAAATTCTTTTAAAGAAACTTAGTAAGTATTTTTCGAAGAATTAATAATTTCTCTTAAGATATTTTATATAAAAGTCTTTATGGGATAACTTTATTAGCTTTAAATTTATTTTTTTTAAGAATTATTTTATAGTTTACTTTTAATTAATACTTAAATAATTAATTTAAATTTTTTTAATTAAAAAAAGGTAAGAACTTATAGTATTAAACTAGTAATTTTTCCTTAAAATTTAAATATTTTTTAAAAGTTAAAGCTTAGTTTATATTTTTAAATTAATTATAAAAACTTTAGTTAAATTTTAATTCTTAAACTTATAAGCTTAAAAAGTTAAAGTTATAAAAATTAACTTTATTTATTACTTTAAAAGGTATAGGGAATTTTCCCTAGAATTTTTAACTTTAATATTTAATTTAAATATTTTAATATATAATTTTTTTAATAAAATAAAAAATAATTTTTTTAAATTTTATTTAAGGATATTTAAATATAATATTATTATTTTAATTTAAAAAAATATAAAAATAAACTTGTTATTATTTATAGTTATTAATATTAATATTTATATAAGCTATATAAGTAATAATATTTCTTTTTAATTTAATAATTAAATAAAAATTTCGAAGTTTTTTTAATTAAATATATTATAATTTAATTTATTTAATAAAAAAATAATTAATTATAATATATAATAAATATTTCGAATTAATATAAGCTTTTATATAAATTTTTCTATTAAAGCTTATATTTATATATATATTATATACTTTTTAATTTTTTTTTATTAAAGCTTAGGGTTAAGCTTTAGCTTTTAGTAGTGTTTTTTAATAAAAGTTATTTTTTTTTAAATTAGTTTTATTAGTTAAATTTTACTTTTACTTTAAGTTATTTTTAATTTTAAGTTTTACTTAAGTTATTTTAACTTTTTTTTACTTAAAACTTAATTAAAACTTTAGTTAAATTAAGGAGCTTTGTAATACTTAGTATAGTAGTTAAGCTTACTATAATTATAGTAAAAATATTCCCCTTTAAATTCCCGAGAATTTTACTTCTATATATTTATTTTATTAATTTTTTTTTAATTTATAAGTTTTAAAGTATTTATAAAAAGTTTAAAATTAAAAAACTTAGTTTTATATTAATTTAATTTACTTTTAGCTTTAAAAGCTTTGTAGCTATTAATTTAAAAACTAAAGGTAAATAATATATTTATATATTCCTTATAAATTATAGGGAAGTTTAAGTAATTATTTACTTTATTTTTTATAATATTATTAATTATACTTTTAATATAATTAATATAAACTTAGTTATTTTATTATTTATTATTTTTTATTTAAATTTAAGTAAAAATATAGTAAAATTTTTATTATTTCTTTATTAAAGATAATAAAGGTATTTTAAAGCTTTAGCTTTTAAATTAAAATTTTTATAATAATTTTTAAGGTATTTAATAAAAGTATTAAAATTATATTTTTTTTTTCTTTATTTATATATAATATTACTATAACTTAAGAAATTTTTTTTAATTATAAAAAATATAATTTAATTTATTTAATAAAAAAATAATTAATTATAGTATATAATAAGTATTTTGAATTAATATAAGCTTTTATATAAATTTTTCTATTAAAGCTTATATTTATATATATACTATTTGAATATATATACTTTTTAACTTTTTTTATTAAAGTTTAAGGTTAAGCTTTAGCTCTTAGTAGTGTTTTTTAATAAAAGCTATTTTTTTTCTAAGTTAGTTTTACTAGTTAAATTTTATTTTTACTTTGAACTAACTTTAATTTTAAGTTTTACTCGAGTTATTTTAACTTTTTTTTTATTTAAAACTTAATTAAAACTTTAGTTAAACTAGGGAGCTTTGCAATACTTAATATAGTAGTTAAGCTTGCTGTAGTTATAGTAAAGATATTTCCCTTTAGATCCCTAGGGATTTTACTTCTGCATACTTATTTTATTAGTTTTTTTTTAATTTATAAGTTTTAAGGTATTTATAGAGGGTTTAGGATTAGGAGACTTAGTTTTATATTAGTTTAATTTACTTTTAGCTTTAAGAGCTTTATAGCTATTAATTTAAAAACTAAAGGTAAATAGTATATTTATATACTCTTTATAAGTTATAAGGAGGTTTAAGTAATTATTTACCTTATTTTTTATAATGTTATTAATTATACCTTTAATATAATTAATATAAACTTAGTTATTTTATATTAAACTTTTATTATTTATTATTTTTTATTTAAATTTAAGTAAAAATATAGCGAAACTTTTATTATTTTTTTATTAAAAATAACGAAGGTATTTTAAAGCTTTAGCTTCTGAATTAGGATTTTTATAATAATTTTTAAGGTATTTTATAAAGGTATTAAGATTATATTTTTTTTTTCTTTATTTATATATAATATTACTATAGCTTAGGGAGTTTTTTTTAATTATAAAAAAATATAAATAAATTAATTTTTAAGTAAATTAATAGTAAGTTTATTTACTTTTAATTTACTTTATATTTTATAATATTAAAATTTAAAGGTATTTTAATATTTATTAAACTTTGGAGGGTTAGGAAAAGTAAGTTATTTCTTTACCCAAGGGAATTTAAAAGTAAATTTAAAGATAATAAAGTTCGAAAGAATAATTATAAAGGTTAAAGCTTAAGCTCGAATCTTTAGTTAAGCTATTTAATTTAATATTTAGTATATAGCTTAGGCTATTTTCTATATTAAATTTAATTACTATTGTTGTTAAGTAGGCTATTTAGACTAAATATTTTCCATAGTATTTAATTTAAAAATAAATTGAAACTATTTAATTTTAAGTGGGTCTAGGACTTAGAAGCTAATTTTAATATTAGTGTTAGCATTGAGTCGAGTTGAGTTGAGATTTTGAGCTCAGCTCAATAAGTTGAGCCGAATATTTAGGCTCAGCTCAAGGGTCGAGTTGAGTCGAGTTAAGCTTAAACTCAACCTTATGTCTACCTATAGTAGGCATTGAGTTGAGTTGAGCCCAACTTTTAGGCTCAACTCAATGAGTTGAGTTAAGAAGTTAGGCTCAACTCGGGGGTCTTGGCGAGCCGGCCTAGGTCCTCGTATAGGGATTTTTACTTCCCAATAAGCTTTACAATTAATTTAGAACTATAGGGATTTTCGGCTCCTAAGACTATTAAATTTAGGAATTTCTCGGCTCTTAAAACTATTAAATTAATTCTAAGGACTTTCGCTTCCCTAAAGCTTCACTAAATAACTAAATAAGGCTTTACTAACAAAGCTTTCTATCTGAATAATTTTAGAACTAGTTACTCCCTAGTTAGAATTCTAATTCACTAAAATTCTTAACTTAACTAGCCTTAAAGCAAGTCCTTAATATCCTTTAAGTAAATTATAAAAGGGATATTTAATATAATATAATAATTTAAAAGGTAATTTATTTAATTAACTAAAATAACTTAACAAGTATATTAAATATATAAAAGGAAAAAAAAAATAACTAACTACAATAGCTTCAAATCTTATATAAAATTTTTTTTTTTTTTTTTAAAACTTCTTATTAATTAATTATAATAAGTTTATTAATACAAAGGCTTAAGTATAAAAATTTAAGTCTTAAATCCCTAAGCTTAATATTATTATTAAAAATTAAATAATATTAAATTTTCTTATAAGTAGTAAAAAATAATAAAATATTAAGTAAATAAGCTAAAAGTAGCCGAAGCTTTATACTAAGCATAGCTTATTATAGTTTTAAGAATTAAAAATTCTTATAATTTTAAATTAATTATAAAGCTTATTAAAAAGTAAAAATCTTTATATAAAAACTTAAGTATAGTAATATTAAAATTAGCTTTTAAGTCTTAAACTTACTTAAAATTAAATAGTTTTAATTTACTTTTAAATTAAATATTATAAAAAATATTTAATTTAAATAACTTATTTAATAATAATAATAATTAAATTTAATATAAAAAATAACTTAAGCTATACATTAAATATTAAATTAAATAGCTTAGCTAAGAATTTAAGCTTAAGTTTTAACTTTTATAATTATTTTTTTAAACTTTATTATTTTTAAATTTACCTTTAAATTTCTTTAAGTAAAAAAATAACTTACTTTTTTTAACTTTTTAAAGTTTAATAAATATTAAAATACTTTTAAATTTTAATATTATAAAATATAAAGTAAATTAAAAGTAAATAAACTTACTATTTATAATAAGCTATATATAATATAAAGCTTTAAATACTTTTAATTAATTTATAAAGCTTTTAAGCTTTTTATTTTAATACTTAAGTATTAAAATATTGTATTTTATTATTTTTTATTACTTTATTTATTTTAAGTTAATAGCTTAAAATAAGTATAAATTTATATTATTTTACCTTAAGCTTTTTAAGTAAATAAACTTTTAGAAGCTATACTACTTTTTTTTTCCTTTTTTTAAAATTTAATATATTTATAAAGTAGCTTAGCTAGTTAAATAAACTATCTTAAAATTATTATATTATTAATTTACTTAAAAATTAATTTATTTAATTAAAGAAGCTTTAAAATTTTTATTTAATTATTAAATTAAAAAAAAATATTATTACTTATATAGCTTATGCAAATATTAATATTAATAGCTATAAATAATAGCGAGTTTATTTTTATATTTTTTTAAATTAAAATAATAATATTATATTTAAATATCCTTAAATAAAATTTAAAGAAATTATTCTTTATTTTATTAAAAAAAAATTATATATTAAAATATTTAAATTAAATATTAAAACTAGGAACCTTAGGGAAAATTCCCTATATCTTTTAAAGTAATAAATAAAGTTAGTTTTTATAGCTTTAACTCTTCGAGCTTATAAGTTTAAGGATTAAAATTTAACTAAGGTTTTTATAGTTAGTTTAGCAAATATAAACTATAATAGTCTAAGAGGTAGTTTATTTAACTAGCTAAGATAACTTAACAAGTATACTAAACATATAGAAGAAAGGAAAGAAATAGCTAACTACAGCGGCTTTAAATCCTATATAGGGTCCCCCTTTCCTTCCTAGAACTCCCTATTGACTAGTCATAGTGAGCTTATTAATGTGGGGCTTAGGTGCAGGGATCTAGGACCTAGATCCCTAAGCTTAACATTGCTAATCCCTCTATATTAGAGATTAAATAATTAATGATGCCAAGTCTTCTTGTAGACGGTAAAGAGTGGTAGAATATCGAGTAGATAGGCTAAGGGTGGCTGAAGCTCTATACCGGGCATAGCCCGTCATATTACCCCCCTCCTCTAGAGGATTAGGTGACCCCCTCCCCTTCTGCAGATAATATAGGACCATGAGCTAATTTATATTAATCCAATACAACTATATCCTGTAGATTATCAAATAGTTCCCACGTTGGATAAGCATACCCTTTCCATTTCACCAGAGTTTTTAAATCCTCTCGGTGCAAACGCTTTACCTGCAATATCTCTTTAACTTTATATTCCTCTGCCCTATCGACTAATAGAGTTGCCGGCTAAATATTATCTCGAACCTGCAATAATAAGGGGTCCTCAGGAGTTCTTTTAAGAAGTATAATATAGAAAATAGGGTGAATACCAGGCAAAGTGTCTAATCGGCAGGTATGGGATCCGACTAGCTCCAAAACAGTATATTTAGTATTATTCCAATCGAGTTTTCGAGATGGCCGGTTAGTTTGAATGTTCTTTAGCTTTAACTATACCTTATTCCCTACCTTAAATTATTTTGCAACCTGCTGTTGGTAATTAAAATTCTCCTCTTAATATTCTTAGGCTGCAGCCATAGCAGCTTAAGCTATTTTAATAACTTCCTTCAATTTAAAAATTAAAGTCTCCCCTTAAGTAATAGGAGAAGAATTAATATTATTATACTATAAGGGTTTAAATAAGTCAACTAAATTAAGTAGATCTATATAATATCTATACATAGCAAAGAAGGGGCTTATTTTAATAGAGGCAGTATTTTAATTATTAATTGCTAGCATTGCCATGGGTAATAGCTTTGCCCAATCCTTCTGCTAGTATACTGTATAAGCCCTTAAATATTTTTCCATAATTTAATTTATCCTTTTAGTAGCTTTATTAGTTTTAGAATAATATGTAATAAAAAGCCTTTGGGTAATTCGGAGTAGTTGACATATCCTTTTCCATATAAGACTAATAAATTAAGGTCCCTAATTAGACACTATAGCTTTAGGGGGGCTATAATATCGAATAAAACATTGAATAAGCTTGGCCGCAACATCTCTAGTAGTAATAGTGCCCATAGGTTCGAAAATTATTAATTTAAATAGCCGGTCAGTGATGACCATGATATTAATCATTCCTTCAGGTCCTGAAGGGGGTAGCTCAGTCACAAAATCCACTAATATCTCAGACCAAGGGTATTCAGGGATAGGCAAGGGTTTAAGCAGTCCTCGCCGCTTCTCTCGCCAAATAATTAATTTACTGTAAACATTATAGTTCCGGAGGAACTACCTGATATCTTGACTAAGCCCTGGCCAAGTAAATTGCCTAGTAACTAGGTTCCGAGTCATGTCTCGTCCAGGATACCCGAATAAATAGGAATTATGGGTTTCCTAAATAATTCGGGTCCACAGGGGTTTAAAATAAGGGATCCATATTCGATCCCTCCAGCATAAATATCTCCTATTATTAATTGAATATTCAGATAGGGATATAGGTAATCCCCAATGTGGTGGAAGCTGCTGGTCCCCATTCAAAACCGCCCGCCGAATCAACCAATATCGCCGGTTTACATTCAGGGTATTATTCCATAACTGGTGAAGGATTTCATCTACAAAAGGATTTTCGGGGGGATTAAATTTATCCCCTAGGGGGTTATCGGCTTGATCCTGATCTCCCCCTGTAACAAATCCAGCTCCAATGCTTATTAGTTTAGCTAAATTAAGGTTTTCTGAATCCCCTATGGGATTCAATGTTGCTGTATGCTTCCCAATAGATTTTAGTAGTTGGAAATGCCTCCCTGCTAGACGGGAATCCTCTAGGTCCCTAGGTATATCCTGCTCCTGCCGAGATAGAGTATCAGGGACTATAGCTTCCTTACCAGCTCGAAACTTCAAATTGAAACTATATCTTATTAGAACCTCTGCCCAATGGACCTGCCGTTCACTAAGCTTCTGCTTTTTCATAAAGAATTCAAGGTTCTTATAATTAGTTAGAATATCAAAGCTAGAGGCGCTGCGGAGTTCACTATCCCATTGCTCTAGGCAGTGTATAATAGTAAGGAGTTCCTTATCATAAATAAGGTAGTTATATTCTGTAGGAGTATTCTTCTTTGAAAAGAATGTAACTAGTTTTAGCACCCCTTCATTATTGTATTGAGATAAAGCTCCTCTAGTAGTATATCCTGAAGAATTTGTCTCTAGGATAGTTTGGCGATCAGGGTCTTATTAAGCTAAAACTAGTGCACTAATAAGCATAGTCTTCAAGGTCTGAAATGCTTCCTCGCATACAGGGGACTATTTAAAGGGAATATCCTTTTTGGTTAAAGCAATTAGTGGCATTGTGATATCTGAAAACCTAGGGATGAAATCCCTATAGTAATTTGCAAATCCAATAAAGCTGTGTACCCTTTTCACTGTCTTTAGCTGTTCCTAGGATTCGATAGTTTTAATCTTTTCAGGATCCATATATATTCCAACCCCGGCTTCAACTATATAACTAAGATATTTGATGCTTTGAGCTTCAAATTTATATTTATTAATATTTATATAGAGTTTAATATTTGATAGTTTTTGAAGGATTAATTTTACCTTCCTCCTATAGTTTTTTAGGGATTTACTAGTGAATATCAAAATATTATCTATATAAGTAAAGATAAATTTATTAAGGTAATCCCTTAAAACACTATTTATATAGTGTTGGAAGGTGGCAGGGGCTCTAGTCAATCCAAATGGGGTTACTAGCTATTTATATAGGCTATATTGGGTTCGAAAAGCCGTTTTTTATTCGTCTCCTTTTTTGACCTTAATTTTATAAAATGTAGCTATAATATTTAGCTTGGTAAACTACCTAGCTTTAAATAGCGAATATAAGGTTTCTTTAATTAAAGGTAATAAATATTAATCCTTTCGAGTAATAGTATTTAAAACTTTATAATTTATATAGAATTAAAGTCCTTCTCCTAGTTTAAAAATAAATAAAATAAGTATTAAAATAGGGGAATTACTAACCCTAATAAAATTCTTCTAAAGAAGCTTAGTAAGTGTTTTCCGAAGGACTAGTAATTCCTTTTGAGATATTCTATATAAAGGTCCCTATGGGATAACTTTATTAATTCCAAATTTATCCTTTTTAAGGACTATCTTGTAGTCTACCCTTAGCTAATATTTAGGTAATTAATTTAAATTCTTTTGGCTAAAAAGGGGTAGGAACTTATAGTATTGAACCGGTAGTTTCTCCCTAGGATTTGAATGTTTTTTAGGGGTTAAAGTTTAATTTATATTTGCTAGACTAATTGCAAAAACCTTGGCTAAATTCTAATCCCTAGACTTATAAGCTCGGAGAGCTAAAGCCGTAAAAACTAACCTTATTTGTTGCTCCAAAGAGTATAGGGAATTTTCCCTAGGATTCCTAGCTTTAATATTTAATTTAGATATCTTAATATATAGTTTTTTTTTAGTAGGATAAAGAATAATTTCTTCGGATTTTATTTAGAGATATTTAAGTATAATATTATTATCCTAATTTGGAAGGATATAAAAATAAACTCGCTGTTGTTTATAGCTATTAATATTAATATTTGCATAGGCTATATGGGTAATAGTATTCCTTTTTAATTCAGTAATTAAATAGAGATTTTGGGGCTTCTTTAATTAAATATATTATAACTTAGCTTGTTTAGTAAAAAAATAGCTAACTATAGTATATAATAGGTATCCCGAATTAATATAGGCTTTTATATAGATTTTCCCATTAAAGCCTATATTTATATATATACTATTTGAATGCATATGCTTCCTAGCCTTTTCCCATTGAAGTTTAGGGTTAAGCTTTAGTTCCTGGCAGCGTCTTTTAACAGGAGCTATTCTTTTCCCGAATTAGTTTCACTAGTTAAATTTTGCTCCTGTTTCGAGCTATCTTTAATTTTAGGTTTTACTTGAGTTGTTTTGACCTTTTTTTTACCCGAAACTTAATTAAAACCTTGGCTAGATTGGGGAGTTTTGCAATGCTTAGCATAGTGGTTAGGCTTGCTGCAATTATAGCAAAGATATTCCCCTTTTGATCCCCGGGGATTTTGCTTCTGCACACCTATTTTACTAGTCTTTTCCCAATTTATAAGTTTTGGGGTATTTATAGAGGGTTTAGGACTAGGAGACCTAGTCCTATATCGGTTCGGTTTACCCCTAGCTTTGGGAGCTCTGCGGCTATTAATTCGGGAACTAAAGGTAGATAGCATGTTTACATACTCCCTATAAATTATAGGGAGGTTTAAGTAATTATCTACCTTATCCTTTATGATGTTATTAATTATACCTTTAATATAGTTGATGTAAACTTGGTTATTCCACACTAAACTCCCACTATCTACCATTTCCTATTCGAATTTAGGTAGGAATATAGCGAAACTTTTATTATCCCTTTACTGGAAATGACGAAGGCATTCTAGAGCTCTAGCTTCCGAATTGGGATTTCCATAATAGTTTTTAAGGTATTCCATAAAGGTGCTAGGATTATATTCTCCCTCTTTTTCTTCCCTATTTATATATAATACTACTATAGCTTAGGGAGTCCTTTTTAACTATAAAAATATATAAATAAATTGATCTCTAGGTGAACCAATAGTAGGTCTATCTACTTTCAATTTACCCTGTATTTTATGGTACCAGGATCTAAAGGTATTTCGGTATCCATTGAACTTCGGAGGGTTAGGAAGGGTAGGTTGTTTTTTTACCCGAGGGAATTCAAAGGTAGATTCGGAGATAGTAGGGTTCGAAGGAGTAGTTATAGGGGTTGAAACTTAAACTCGAATCTCTAGCTGAGCTATTCGGTTTAATATTTGGTGTATGGCCTGGGCCATCTCCTATATCGGATCCAATCGCTGTTGTTGTTGAGCAGGCTGTTCAGACTAAATATCTTCCATGGTATTCAATTCAAAAGTGAATTGAAACTATCTGATTTCAGGTGGGTCTAGGACTTAGAAGCCGATTTCAATATCACTATACCTAGGTTCTTATATAGGGATTTTCGCCTCCCAATAGGCCTCAAAAATGACTAGGACTTAAAAGCTGATTTCGATATCACTATGCCTAGGTCCTCGTATAGGGATTTTTGCTTCCCAATAGGCTTCATAATTAATTTAAAACTGCAGGGATTTTCGGTTCCTAAGACCATCAAATTTAGGAATTTCTCGGCTCCTAAAACCGTTGAATTAATTCTAGGGACTTTCGCTTCCCTAAAGCTTCACTAGATGACTAAATAAGGCTCTACTAACAGAGCTCTCTATCCGAATAGTTCTAGAACTGGTTGCTCCCTAGTCAGAATTCTAACTCACTAGAACTCTTAACCTGACTAGTCTTAAAGCGAGTCCTCAATATCCTCTGAGTAGATTATAAAAAGGATATTTAGTATAATGTAACGGTCCAAGAGGTAGTTTATTCAACTAGCTAGGACGACTCAACGAGTATACTAAATATATAGAAGAAAGGAAAGAAATAGCTAACTACAGCGGCTTCAAATCCTATATAGGGTCCCCCTTTCCTTCCTAGAACTCCCTATTGACTAGTCATAGTGAGCTTATTAATGCGGGGCCTAGGTGCAGGGATCTAGGACCTAAATCCCTAAGCTTAACATTGCTAATCCCTCTATATTAAAGATTAGATAATTAATAATATTAAGTCTTCTTGTAGGCGGTAAAGAGTGGCAAAATATCGAGTAAATAAGCTAAGGGTGGCTAAAGCTCTATACCGGGCATAGCCCATCATATAAACTAAGCTTTAACCCTTAAAAAATATTTAAATTTTAGGGAGAAACTACTAGTTTAATATTATAAGTTCTTATTTTTTTTTAGCTAAAAAAATTTAAATTAACTACTTAAATATTAGCTAAGGGTAAATTATAAAATAATCCTTAAAAAAAATAAATTTAAAGTTAATAAAGTTATCCTATAAGGACCTCTATATAAAATATCTCAAGAGAAATTACTAATTCTTTGGAAAATACTTACTAAGTTTTTTTAAAAAAATTTTATTAAGGTTAGTAATTTTTTTGTTTTAATATTTATTTTATTTATTTTTAAATTAAGAAAAAAACTTTAATTTTATATAAATTATAAAGCTTTAAATATTATTACTTAAAAGAATTAATATTTATTACCTTTAATTAAAGAAACTTTATATTTATTATTTAAAGCTAAGTAATTTACTAAGT